>JANHFO010002062.1:62189-74744 GCA_032468095.1 Pareas carinatus
TTGAAATTCCACATATTGTAAGCTATTGTTTTGAACGTTATTGACCAATAAAAACTTTTTCTATTAAAAAAAAAACAGCTGAGAAGCCTACTGAGCCCTTTTTGCTCTTTTTTACTGTTTGAATAAAGATTCTGAAAAGACTTCATGTCTGGCTTTCCTTCCCCCCCCAACCTTTCCCTCTTTGCAAAAACACCAGAGGTGGGGGCTGGGGAAACCTACTGAGCCCTCTTTGCTCTTTTTTTTAACTGTTTGAATACAGATTCTGAAAAGACGTACAGTGTCCATCTTTTCCCCTGCCCCCTCAAAACCTATTGCTCTCATTCTTTGCAAAAACCACCAGGGGTGGGGGTGGGGAGGCCGAACAAGGCCTGCAAAGTGCTTTTGGGGGTCTATCCTTTCCAAGGCCTCTTCTCCACTTGGCATGTGCATCTTATTATACCAAACCCGTAGCAGAGCACGGGTACCAAAAGCTAGTAATTCATATATCATACTCAGAAAGGAGATTGGTTGATTATTTGCTAAGTAAATAGTTAAAAGAGTTTTACTCCATTTTACGACCTTTTTTGCCACAGTTAGAGAACTACTTGTAACTTAGAATGTTTAGGACAAATACCACAGAAAGAGAACATCAAGGGAGACTTTGGGACAACAACACACTTTTAAGAATGTTTATTAGGAAATTGTCCCCTAACATATTTTCATTGGTATTGGGTCTTTCTTCATCTGCTGCAGTGAGCCCAAGCAGGTGAGGATAGTCTCTGAAATTCAAATCATAAGTAAGTTGGTATTGCAGGTCAAATCAGATAGCTCTTTTCCCCACTCCCCCACTCTTTGGAATGTACTTTGGATGATTAACAAGGAAATTAATGTTTGTATCTATATTCATTGGGGGGGGAATTACACATAAACAGGCACATAATAGAGGGTGCACATAGAAAGGAATGTGATACTGCAGGCTGTTTGCTTAGTGCGCTTGTGGCTGAGAGCGATGAGCTACTCAGAAGGCAAAAACCATTAACTAGTAATTTGTTAAGGTCTGATTAATTTCATGCACCAGCACAATTAACTGCGAGCCATCCTGGTCCAGTGACTGCAAAAACATCTCAAGCTATATTACACCCACCTCTATGCTTCAATGTCAGAATGAGATTCATATGGAATATTTTATTTTATCCAAAACAGTCCGCTTTCACCTGTCCAACAACATTATTTCAATAGACTGCTGGATCACCTGGGTAATTTTGAAAAATATGGGACCAGCATGGATCTTCTAAGGAAAAATATTTCCTCATGGTCTCTTCTCATACATACAGTATTACTCTTGTTCTGTGTTTCCTCTACGCGTGGTTAACTCATGAACACTGATATCAGACACTGCGAGAGTGGCTTGCAAATCCTTTGCTATTATTCTGTTTTGGGGTGACTTCTCAAAGCACTGCATGTCTTGGGTGATTTTTGTAGGATGATTACACCCCCAAGAAAAATAATGATTTCCTCCATTTGTAGACTATCTGCCTGACTGTGTTTGGATAGAGGGGAACGCATTTAGCAATGATTTTGTATACTTTACTAGATTTTGTACTACTTTACTCATGAACTTCAACAATTCTTTGCCTGAGGTCTGCGGATACATCATCTGATTGGGGTATGATTCATGAAAATGCTCTTATGTAAAGCATATTCTTACGGTGGCAACAGCAATGGATTCAAGCTTGATATAGTTATTAAATATTAAATGAATATGTGATATAGTTAAGTGATTATATCATTTTAGTATGTATGTCAATTTTTATTTTTGTTTACTTATGGAATTATAATGCTAGAAACATCAATGTGCTATTATTTTTTTCATTTTTTTGATAATCTCTGCATTTCTCTTTCAAAAACTTCAATAAAATTAGATTTGTATACAGATACACAAATTGCTCTAATTTAGTGACTGCCTTGTTTGGTGAACTTTCACAGTTACAACCGTTATGAAAAAGTAACTTTACAATCAATCCTCATATTTATTGCCTTCACAGGGTTGTAAAGCAAAGGAAAGCTAAAGTAAATCCTAAGGACAGGAGCAATTTCACTTAATGTCCATTTTGTTTAAAGACTGAGTTGCTGGTCCCAACTGTGGTTATTAAACGAGAACTACCTGTATATACAAAGGTACAATGACGATGTCAAATATTGAAGTTTCTGGTGCAGCACCCGTCTTTTTTATTAGGTGAAGAAAGCATAAAACAATAAAGAATCTGAAGCCGAACTCTCCATACCAGTAATTCTGAAGGTAAATAATTTAAATGAGGGGAAAAAAGCAGGTAAGCCTTAATTCTAATGACAAGTATTGGAGGTGGTGGAAACATTAAGTTGTTAGTATAGATTCACTTAATTCTTAGAACATCAGTAACATAAACTAATACATTCTGTTTTGAGGGACAAAGACTGCTCAACAAGAAAGGAGCAAGACAGATTACAAGGGAGTTTTTGCCAATCTGGGTGCTGTCCACCTTTGAAGCCATTCTACAAAGGAAAGGTTAAAAAAAACACCTATCATTCTCACTAGTGGGTATTCTCATTCTTTTTTTATGCGGTACAGAAAAAAGGTAACATTTGAAAAATAATAATAGTTGAATAAAAAATAAAATACCAACATAAAAAATACACTAGAGTAATTACAGTACTCAGGAAGGAAGGAACATACATTGGTAGTAGCCAAAATAAGCTAAGCAAAAATAGATAGATCCATTTAATAGCCCATCTACAGTATATCAATACAAAATTTATTCTATCCTTAAAGTGATACATAAGGAAACAGTTTGGCAGCATCCAATTAGTCTTTCAGAAAAGATTAACTGGGTCCTAGCTTACTAAAGAAATGTTGAAGATATAGCCTGTGCATAATTTTTGAGAACTCAGGCAAAAGTAGAGATAGATTAACTTTCTTTCCAAATCCAAAAATTGAGGAGGGGAATATTCAAGCAGCTATTTATATATCCAATTAACTTCATATGAACATTTAGAAAGACTGTAGAATTTATCAACCTTCTGAAAGAGAGGGGAATACTGTGATTTGTAACAGCATACACGTAGTCCTCGATTTACAACTTTTCTTTTAACAACAGTTCAAGGTAACGATGGCCTCAGAAAAAGCAACCTACGATCCGTCCCTCGAAGTTACAACTGTCACACCACCACTGTGGTCACATAATTACAATCCGCTTGCATTTATAATGGTCGCAGTGTTTTGCTGTCACATCATCGTGATTTGTGACCTTTGCAATTTCTGAGAAAGTCAGTTGGGGAAGTTGGATTCACTTAATAACTATGTGATCCACTTAAGCACATGATTCACTTAAACTGAACTGCAATAAAATTTTGTCCAAACACATATCAAAATTTCAGTCCTGACTGTGATCGTAAGTCGAGGACTACCTGTAGATTTCTAAGATCTAAGATTATGCATGCTAGATTATCTCTCTCTTTTTACCTGCTATATTTGAATGTATACTGTGAGTTTAAATAAAGATGCTATTCCTATTGGAAATTCTGGTATGAAATTTATCAGATAATGAGTCTATTCGTAGCCCAAATCCCAAAATTCCCATCAATGTCTTCTTCTGAACCTGGAAATAATTGAGAAGTACAATGCTGCAGTACTAATTTAGCACTAACCTGTCTGATATTACTATAAATAACTTGGATGAAAGGTTGAAAGAATTACACATTAAATGTACAGATGACATTAAACTGTACTACTTCCTTAGATACAAGATTAAACTGGAGAAATAAGAGAAAAGGACTAAAGTTGACAAAATGAATTTCTGAACTTTTGGTATGATAATATGAAAATTAAAGGTCTAATACAAGATAGGGGATGTCTGGTTGTACAGCAATATACAACACTAAAAAAAAATCTGTTTTCAAATGTTCATAACCCAAATGGGATTCAGGACTACAATGAGGTGGCTAACAACACAATTCTAGGATACTTTAACAGAAGTACAGAACACAGATTCTAAATAATAATTATGCTCCTTTGGTCAGATCTGATAGGAATACATGTATAGTTCTAGAAACTATGGCTTAACTCCTCAAAAGGGGCCAGGTGAATGAGAAACAGGCAATGGCCTACTAAATCTTATGAAAAGAAGACGGAAGGAATAAAATAAGTTCTTGGTGCGCTTGGTTGTTTTCTTGTAGATGTTTCATTACCCAAACTAGGTAACATAATGTGTATTAGGACTAGGACCAATGATATTCCCTGGTTTGGGTGATGAAACATCTGCAGGAAAACAACCAATCTCGGATAGCGCCAAGGACCCGTCATTTCAACCTCCTTGTGCTAGTGAAACATGTTCAGCTGGATATGAAACTGTTAAAGAGATTTAAGCCATTTTGGTTTTGAATACAGATAATGGAGCAAATTTTGTTGTACGTGCTGCCTTTTTGTCACTGTAGTGCTTGAGGTGTGGGTGTGTGCTTGGGGAGGAGAGGAGTAAGAGGATATCATTTCCTGTATAATCCAGTAGCACATAAAGGTCAATAGATCCAAAGTCTGGGGGGAGGGAAGCCAAACAGAATTAGGCTTTTAAATGCCCCTTAGGTTTACTAAAATATCAGTCTTAAAGATTTAAATGAAGCCTCATGTTTTCTACTCCCCTTTTAAACTCTTATCTCAGAAAAGAAAATTTCCAGGGAACAAGTGAACATAAAGTTCCTACTAACTTTGGCTCTGGTAAATGCAGAATACTAGTTTTTTAGTTCTTATGCTACTTTAAAAAAACTCTTCCAGGAAGAGGAATGCCATTCAACCTAACACTTTTATTCCATATAATAAATTACATAATTTATTATTCCATTTAAAAAAAACCTCAGCAGTATAGTCACAACCCTGTCATAAATTAATCCATGATTTTTTAACATACAGGAAAATTGAAGTAAAGAAGATATTACCTTGTAACTGATATACAACAGGACTGGCCAGGTTAAGCGTTCAACTGTACAAATTTTAGACTAACTGTAAGAAGCCCTTCGTTTTCATGATCTATCAAACCGCTATAAGTATCAGATACTTCTTAGCTAATCTCCCAAGAGACTAGATAAAATGTTAGAAGCAAGAGGTCTGTTATATTAGAATTTTTAGGTGACTAATAGGCCAATAGTTCAGAGCATTAAAGACTATCAAAACTCCCAATTCTTCATAATAAATAAATGTAACAAGAGCTAGGATTCTGTTTTAATTCTTCACATAATGGTGATTCTCCTCCCCCCCACTATCACCCTTAAATATAAAAACAAAATTATATACGTGTTTTCTTGCTGTACCAATAGAGGATACTTTGGAACAATTCTACTTTCAGGCTGCAAAAGCACATAACTGTCTCAAAAAATAAAGCAATAATTTAAATTCCCAAACTGCAGAAAGCAGTTTTTGTTTCGAAATGGAAATTATTAAATACCATCCTTACATACATACGGCCTTGAGAAAAAAGACCCTTTCATGTGCATAGGATTTATGTATGCCCTGCATTCCCTATATAGCAGTATTTAGAATATTGGGCAATTTTAATGCATGGGCAAATTGATATGGAAATACATTTTCATTTAAGCATTTGAGACCAAAACTCTTTAGAATTTTAAAGGAAAGTATTAGCGCCTTGAATTAAGTTTGGAAGAGAGCTAACTTTTTTCCTTCCACAACTGAATGAAGGAAAGCATAGAAATAATTCCATTGTGGAAGTAGATAATAGCAATAGATGCATAAAAGTCTAAATGAAGGGGATCAATTCAAAAATGATGAAAAAGATTGCTTTTTCACATGCTTTCTATTAACCTCATTCATGGCTTACCATGCAGATTAATAAACCGAAGAGGGATATAGGATTCAGAAGAATGTGAATACAACCCTAACAATACCTGGCTTTCTGAAGATAGCTGAAAATGAACTCTAGGCAATATGCAGAATTTTCATATTGAGAAAGACTGTAAAAGTAATAACTGAAGAAATTTAATTTATTTCAGCTATTGCCGTGTAGTGAAACCCTGATTAACTAGACCTTGTTGCAATGAACTTTCTGCCCCAACATCATTATTAGTAATGGTATCTTTATGGAAATATTCCGAATTGCTAGAAAACAGTTCTCTTCAATTTAATGGATTTCCATAAATGGACACCTCTTTCCACAGTACAATAAAGTTTCACTGTAATTGTCATCTTTCTTGTTTTAAGACTAAATTGCTGAAATATTTTAAGTTTAGAACATGACTACTACCCTGCACAGAGCATTCTAAAACTTACCTATATTATTTATCAAATTTAGCTACTGCCTATCTCATTTTCAAAGTGACTCTGGGTGACGTATAGTTAAAAGCATAGAAGTGTAAAAATGCATGTAAAAATGCAATACATTGGTAAAAAGAGCCAGGTAGAAACAAAATTGAAATGTTAAAAGTTAAGAGGTGAGGAGAGGATCTTAAGGTGTGAAAAAACCCCAAATTGGATGATACTCAAATTCAGTCGAGCCATGCCTTCAAACCCCTTTGAGAGCAGTGAATGCACTCTTCTTGGAGTCCACCTGCCCATCAAAATTCTTTAACTGATGGGGCCATAACATATCTTTCCTGTCTAATTGGTTGGCATGGACTGATGTGGTGAAGATAACATGGTTCCTCAGGTAACTTGGTCGCATGCCATGTAGGGTTTTAAAGGTCATAACCAACACCTTGAATTGGACTCTGAAGCAAATGTACCCCCTCATTATTTTAGATTCCTTTATCTGGTTTTAAATTGGTTTTAATATTTGGTTTTCAAAATTCAGCCACACTATAATATTTTTAATATAATTTTTAATCTTGATGTTTGTATTTTATGTATTTTTATAAGGCTGTACACTGCCGTGAGTCCCTTTGTGGAGAAGGGTGATATAGAAATCTAATAAAACTAAACTAAACTAAACTAAAAACTAAAACTAAAACTAAACTAAACTCAATGCAGCTTATGCAGTAAAGGCAATACATGCACCATTCTTGAGGCACCCAAGATTGCTTGCGTGACCGCAATCTATACTAATTGAACTTTTGGATACTCTTCAAGGGTAGCCTCATTCAGATTGCATTGCAATAGTCCATAGGGGAAATGACCAGGCCATGAATGACCAAGACGACAGCCTCCTGATCCAGGAAGGGGCATAACTGGCACATAACATGACAAAGGTCCTCCCAGCCATGTCTGCCACCTGCTTCTTGAGTAGTTCAGGAGGACCCCAGATTACACATAGCGTCTGTCTTGGGAGGTACAATCCCATCCAAGACCAAAGCTGGTAAACCCCTGGATGCAGAGAAGCCCCCTACCCAGCAGCTACTCCATCTTACAAAGTTGTTCCTCATCCAGGCCACCACAGACATCCAGGCACTGCAAATTGCATCATGTAATTCACGCTAGACAAAGATGTATAGTTGGGTATCATCAGTATACTAATGATGCCTCATCCTATGGTAATGGATGTTCTCATCCAGCGCTTTTGTGTAGATTTTAAAAAGGAACAGACAGAACATCGAGCCTTGTGGCAATCCAGACAAAAAGGGAGCATAGGCTGGACCTATCACTTCCACCAATACCAATTGGAAATGGCCTTAGAGGAAAGAGGTGAACCAGCACAGAATTGTGTCACCAACTTCCAAAATCTTAAGTTGGTCCAAAAGTTATCAAAAGTCATCAAGGGATCACAAAAAGCATTATCCCCATCCTGCTCCTGCCAGAGATCAAGAAGTGTGACGAAGGACAGAGAAAATGGCGGATTAAACAACAGGGAAACCTTTATGTGGATTGCAAATTTATTTAAAAAGAAAGACTGAAGGATAGAGTCTAGAGATTGGACTATGGAAAAACTTGAGAGTAATTTTTAGCATTTTTAAATGGTATTTGGACTGGAAAGTTTAAGAAATTGAAGGTTCTTTTTAAGGAGTTTTGAATGTAAAAGAGTAAAAGAGACATCTAGTGACCAAGTGAAGAATAGGCCTTGAACATTTAAAAGAGAAGTAAATATTCTTTTAACCTTGCTTTGCACCTGTGGAAGGCTGATAAGAGAAGAACATAAGATAAAAAACTTGGAGTTTATAGTAGAGAAGAAAGGACTGTTCATAAATTCTTTGCCAAAATGAGTAGACAATCAAAGAAAGATTCCTCAACCTCAATGACACCTGAAATGGGGAAATCTGGTGCAGCTATGACACAGACGGAAAAGACTACTGAAGCAAAATACACACAAGATATAATAACAAAATGCAAGAGGTTATGAAAGAGTCAACAGGAGACCTGAAAGAATCTATCAGTGCAAATTTTGAAAAGGTAAATAAAAAAATTGAAGATATAACAGATAAATTGGATGAACAAAATAAACTGATTG
This sequence comes from Pareas carinatus, assembly GCA_032468095.1. NCBI lineage: Eukaryota > Metazoa > Chordata > Lepidosauria > Squamata > Pareidae > Pareas > Pareas carinatus. The sequence goes on from JANHFO010002062.1 coordinate 70,586, forward strand.
GCAAAAATGAACAAAGAATTGATAAAGTGGAAGAAGAAGCATTAGTGAGAAAAAAATGGAAGGAGTAGAACAAGCCAATCAGGAGCTAGAAGGGGTGATTTCGATGCTTGAGATGGAGTGATCCAATTACTACCTAAGGTTTTAGAATTTAGAAGAATGATATGAACATCTTAAAAGAAAAGTTGCTGAGATGCTGACAGAGCCATTGGAATACACAGAAGAGCTGTATCAGGAAACTGATGAGGCGTTCAGAATGAACACGTTCTACGCAAGAAGAATCAAAACCCCAAGAGAGGTTTATGTGAGATTCCCGAGGAAGACGATGAGGGATAAAATATTGAGGAAAGTCCGAGATAAAGAACTAAAATATAAGAACAATAAAATTGAAATTTTGAAGCAGACACTAAGAGATAAGAGAATATCAGTATCTCTTTAAAAGGAGTTGAAAAATATACCCTCCATCAAGGTTGAATTCACCATTGCTTGGACTCACCCATGTGAAACTTCCCAAGCAGCCTTGACCAGCCAGGAGAGACACAGATCAAATTCACATGTGAGTTTGCAGTCCAAAGGACCTCATTTATTACTTCAGGTCCAACAGGATCAAGCTGTTTCCAGATAATTAGGTTAAGTTCATTCCCCAGGCATCTCCACAGGACTTGCCCTATTCTTGGCATACAAATGGGACCAGATCAGGGTGATTTTATCTGCCAGGTGCACATAATTCTTTCCTGTGCAGTCCTGAAGGTAGGGTCTGGGCATCCCCTTGCCCCAGAAGGGCTGTGTGATCTTACACCCAGGGCTACTGGGCAGAAATTTGCAGCCATAAGAAGAGCAAGGAAGTCTTGACAATTTGCTGTTGTTACCCCACGAAGTACCGGATGTCTTATAATAGCAGCTCCAGCTTATGTTTGGTCAAATTCATCCTCGTTTTCCTCTAGACCAGGAGTATTCAACATATGCTGCCCTGGACATCTAGTAATAGGGATGGATATAATTAAAAATATATAAAAATGAACTTTGTTTTATATATATAATTAACTATATTATATATTTTATATGTGGTCCCAAACAATTCCATTTCACGCAATGTGACTCAGGCAAGGCTTGATCTAGATCTCTCGGTTTTTGGTGAGGAGGGCTGAATATACTTCAAAAAATGATTCAGAAGAAATGCTTCAGAACTTGTACCAGTATAGCAAGTATTTGCTAAATATTAAGATAAGCTACATTTTTAAGGCTTCCATACAAGAAATAAAAAAAAATGCTGATTTATGAAATCAACCCATGTAACTTTTAAAGACGCAGTATCTTTTTTCAGGGTCACACAGAAGCTTGTGGGAGAAACATCTCCCACTACCTAGGATTGAACTGTCAACATCCCAAGTGAGAGGTCAGTCACCCCAACTCTACCCCAAATCAAGGGATTATAAGATCATAAAAAGGGATGCCAATTTAATCAAAATGAGAGAAATGCTCTTCTTACATGGTATCAAAATAGTATAATTCTTTTAAAGGTACAAAAACAAACTACTTCTTCCCTCTTCTTAAGTACAACTATAGTTTTATATAGCTGCCTGCATTTTCCAACCAAACAGAATTGCAGAAAACCAAAAGAATCTGATTAGCTCTTTGTACCATTTGAGGTAGCAAGAGAGGATTTATCACGGATCAATCCAATTCCTTAGTATTCTCAACAAAGCAATGACATGGAATATAAATAACACCATAATTATTTCAGAAATTGTTTCCTTATATGACACTACCTAATTCCCAGAGGGAAAGGAAGAGGAGAATAAGACGTATTGAATAATAACCATTTATAAAATTACCTGGTCTACACGTAGTAGTACAAATCTAGAAAGACTTCCTGAGATTCAAGTTTGTTATGCTAAGAAGAGACCCAAGAAAACACTGTATGTTTATAGCATTCTGAAAGCTCGATTTCAACTTTTTTTTTTAGAAAAAACAAATCAATTCATAATATGAATCTGAGGAAGAGAGTGCCAAGTTTAAAGCTTCTCATCTAGGAAAAAATAAGATATTTGTCATATAATTATAATAGTTTGGATGTAGTCATTTGGATAAGAAATGCATAATAAAGATTGTTCATTTGAGAATTCTAAACATATCCTTTGGCATGAAGATTGAACTAAGATGCGAATGATATGTGTATCAATCCAACCTCCTACTCCAGGGGATCCCAACTGTCCGGTCTCTGGCATGCCAGCAACCAGACCGCACAAACAAGTCAAGCCCCAATTGTGGGATGCAGGCAGCATACAAAACCAGGCCCCTTCCAGTCTGTGGAAAAACCTTTCTCCATGGAACCAGTCCCTGGTGCCCAAAAGGTTGGGAGTCTCTGTCCTACTCCACCTCTAAACATTTTACCGTGCCTGCATATTATATACAATAGGTAGGGATATAGGATGGGCTGGCTTTTTCTAGTCTCTGAATTGAATCCATTTGTTTTTGTCAAATTCAATGATTTTCAAGTTCATCTCCTAATGAATTTTAATCAGACTTCACAGATGAAATTTCTCAGATTATTCCTACAAAGAATTAAAGGAAAGCCCCCAAAGTTTATATACAATTTATAAATATATTGTATATCTATATAGCTTTGGGCCCAACAGCCATTCATATGTTGCACCTTTTAGACACAAGCTTTGAAAGTTTTAATTTTGCCATTGACACCATTTTCCTTCTCTTCTTAAACTTAATGGATACAACAATTGAGAAAAAAACCATCATTAGTACTTACATATTCTATTTTAAAATGAATGCATCACTTTCTTTATCGGAAAGCATGCATAAATTCCAGATCAAAAGATTATGCTTGCAACAATGTGTACAGAATTTACCTCTAACAGCACATAATCTTTCAATATCTGTCTCACAGGTTTTCAGATCCAGACATTCATCTGTTTTCTTAAATTATCTTAGTGCTGGTTCCTTTCCTCCTTTTTTAGTGAGACTCTTAGAACAACTTTGTATTCAAACTTTACACTCCTTTTCAAATCTTGAACTTGATGTGAAATATTTAGTTTACAAACACTGGAAATCGCTTCGCAAGAGAAAATTAAAAATAATTCATTTATAACTACATCACATTGGTCCTTCTATTCTGTGTGCATGTGTATGTCTGCATACACATAGGTGTCATAGTAGGACAGTAATATTCTTTTTAAAAAAAATGTAGATCTGTGTTCCAATCACGAATTTTTAATCTCCAGTTTTTTCATTTCAAAGGTATTTTGTTATAGTCATTTTCTTTATTCCAGAAAGCACAAACTGTTTTATGATTTACTGAGTGAAAACAACATTAATCATAATGATTTCTTTAGACTCCACCACAATTTCAGGCAGGATAATACAAAATTCCCTTAATGTAATTTTAATAATATCTCACAAAAATGTGCTCGAATTCTAAAGTATAAATAAAGCAAACACTGAGCCAGATAGAAGTTCCAAGCAATGTCTTTACATTCCCAAAAGCTCCATCACCTTACCTATTTAGAATTACATAGAAACAGAGATTGGATGCAGTTCTGTGAACTGGAAGCAAAATAATAACCCCAAAATATTACTGCAAGACAAGTAAAATGCCTTAATTAAGCCAAGAAGGAACATTTCCAATATACTACTAAGACCCCTACACTACACAAAATTACAAGTGAGGCCCAAACTACCGTGCATGCTGAAAAGAATGTATTTCCTCACAATTTATTAAAAATGACTTTGGGAAGATGAGGTAAAGATGCAAGAATCAGGTGCTGCCCAATGGAGGCTGACTCCTGCCATTTTTCAAAAGGCCCTATGCAGCTTTCCCCTTACACTGATATTGGCTGTAAAGGCAAACCAGAGCGATAATGGCCAAAGGCAGGAAGGCGGTGGTCTAATGGAAGTCAATGTCATCTTGAAACATCACAAAATCCCAGGCACGACCCAGAGCAATAAAAGCCTCCTCTAGAGAACCCCCACGGACGGGAACTTTATTCTCGGCGTTGGTGCAGAAACCAGAAGCTCTTGGGCGCTAATGAGGTCTGTTTTGCATAAAAGAAACTGCAGACCAGAACAGCCCAGCGGCGCACGGGAGACCAGCTTCTGCCCGTGCACACGACGCTCTTCCGGGCCAACTTCTCCCAGGAGCCCAAAC
>JANHFO010002062.1:75358-96065 GCA_032468095.1 Pareas carinatus
GAAAGAGCGGCGGCGGCCGCCGGCGAGCCCACACAACGCAGTCACCACCCGGCGAGAGGCGGGGCTAACACCTCTGGCCCCGCCTCCCTGAAATAGCGGCCCTGGCCGCTCGCGGGGCGGGGCAAAAGTGGTGCGTGCTGCGTGGGCGGAGCTCCAAGTCAGGCTGAGGCGGCCAAAGGGTGTGAGAAATGAAGCCGGGGAAGAGAGAGCTCGGGGAGCAACCGCGAGCGGAAAGATGGGGGTCAGCCGGGGACCCCTTGGAGCAGCCTGCCTGCCTGTCCCAAAGGAGACCGGCAGGTGGGGCGGAGGACCCCGTGAAGAAAGTGTTCCGGGGAGGCGGAGATGAAGAAGAGGAGGGTACGCGAGTTGCTGCCTTGGGTATTTTATTTATTTATATGTATATATGTCTTTTTATCCCATTTGTATTTCACATAGTCGCTTTGGCAGTTTTAGATTTACTTAAATAATGATTCTTCCTCCCCCTCCTTTCTTCTCCTCCTTTCTTCTTCTTCCCCTCCTCCCTCAGTTTCTGCTCCTTGGACAACTGGGCAATGGTGAGTACCATGGACGAAGGAACAGGAGGAGGCGAATGGAAGAGGAGGCTGTGACAAGAGAATGAAAGGAAGCCAAAGGAGCACAATGGGGAAAACCTGGTTAGAGACTTGAAGGTATGTATTTATTTTCTGCTCTGCAACTCAGGCAGCTCATTGCAGTGTTCTGCATTAATGATGAACTTGACATAAATAAATGTAGTGTTCCCTATTCTTTGGACATCGATCACTGCTAGTGTAGGTCAGGGGAAGAATCCCTGGAGCATCCGGATGTTTTGGTCTGCGGTTTCCATAAACCCTAGCTAGAGTATTGAGTAATTTTGGAAACAGTTACCCAGAATATCTGGAGGGAAGCAGATTATTATTCTAGTTCTAGATTTACACACCACGACAAGATGAGGGAAATTGACACAGCAGTTGCTTGGAAATGAAGGTGGTGAAAAGTCCATAAGATCATTGCTGAAAGCAATGTTTCTCACCAAAAGAAATAATAGTGGTAAGAGAGTAAAATCTGATTATTACAGAATTAAATAAAGTGCATCATGCAATAGTTCCATTACTTCCAGAAAGTGGGAAAAAGTAATGAAAAAGAAGATATTTAGTTAAGTGACATTTAGTATTAGGTTCTTCATTTTTATATAAAGCAAATCATACTATGTGACTGTTCCAGTATATTGTAATAATAGTTTGATTAAACATAATATGGGATTAAATACATAAATCATGTAATGGCATAAATATGATTTGCATACACAATATGTACAACCAAATCAAGACAAATTATACTTGTGTAGTCGGAAAAGAGCCATGTTAGCCTATAGACCAACACATAATAGACAAAAACGCTCTATTAAAAGGCATAAGCTTCCGTGAGCTTAGTGTGATATGTGAAAATAGTTGGTGTCTATAGAGTTATAGTAAATAAGATGGTTAAACTGTTTTTATAAATAATGATATGTACTTAACATTGACATCCAGTGTAATTATTATGTTTTAGATAAATATAGATAAAACAAAAATATAGTACAAATGGCAGGAATTGAGGGTAATTTTCATGTAATTCACATTCATATTTAGAAAATCTCATCTATTCTCTATTGTGATACCATCCTCAGCTCTGTATTGTGGAAGAAATTTATGATTTCACATTGCTAGGCTACATAAAGTTCAGAAATTTATTTAGTTAAAGATTTAACTTTTATTCAATATTTATTGTAGTATCTTATAACAGTTGCCATCACAACATGACTATGAGGGAGAACATATCACAGGCTTTCAATAACTTGGCAGCAGATTTGTTCCTGAAATCTAGAACTGTTACTTGCCATAATTTAGAACAGGGATGGGCAATTAATTTTTCCAAGGAGCCACATGAGAAACTGGAATTGTTATGGAGGGCTGCCCTCCCTGCTGCTAGTGGCAGTGCTGCAGGCCGAACACAGGCGGTCAAAGGGTCAGGTGTGGCCTGTGAGCCATAAAATGTCCAGTTTTGATTTAGAATATGGGCCTAGAGGACAACTGATATAAGACTCAGTTATTTTTTTCTGATGGGGCTACAGATGTGATTCTGTCATTTCTAAATGGCCTAGTTGTACATCTCATTGGAGCTTGTTGCAAAATGAAAAATCCATTATTCCAATTATGAATGGTTATTTAAAATTTTATCTATATTTTCTCTTCCTTTAAAATACTATAAGCAGCACAAGTAGGGAAAGTGATAGGAGCAAAATAATTTCACCTCACCTTCAAATTTGGAATTTTTGAAACAATTTGTTTCCACATAAAATTCAGGCAAGCCTTATTCTTAAAATTCTTCTCTTGGAAAACGTGCTTGCTCCATCTTGTGGTCATTTGTTTTCTTACCAGAAACATCTCAAGGATTTCTAACCAAATGATTACTTCAAATTATGAGCTGAAATCATTCATTTTTACAGAATAGAAAATAACACACCAAATAATCAACTTTATGGATGAGGAATACTTTTTATCCTACAGAGTTACGGAATACCAGCTGTGCTATAGGGATGTAATGTAATTATTGTAATTATTAATGGATGAACTTTTTGTCTTAAATAGCCATGATTATTTTTTGTAATTGCTGTTTATTTAAATTCTAGAGTTACCTCAAACAGTACTCTGAAAGGTAGTCTTACAAAGATATTTTTAACTGTGTTCTGTGAAAATTAACAAGAGAACCCCTGTTGGGGAATTACCAGCTAGAGAGAGATTTGGTGAGGGCCTAACTTGGAGTCATTGCATAGCTGCAAATGGCATAAGCATGACTTCTCCCCAAATCCATGAAGCCTTATTTGGTTGTTCTCAGAGTAAGGCAAGCAGTCTGATGAGATTCTTGTGACAAATGGTAAAGTTACAACCTGATTTGAAGTTCAACCCTTAAAAGAACTAGGGGTATTGAGATGTTATTGATTGTGCTCAGGGTGGAATGGTGGATCCATCCTTGATCTCATAGATTTCCTGGGCTTTTAATAGCATCAGTTATGCTGTCTTTCTGGACTTGCTTAAGGGATTAGAAGCTTGTTCTCCTTCTTCCAGTTCTGGTCCCATTTGAGACTGGGATAGGGTCTAATCCTATGCTTGTCCTAGTTGGGTGCCTCAAGGCTTGGCTCTCTTTCCGATCCTGTTTAATATTTGTATGAAATTGCTGGGTGAGGTCATCCACTGGCACTATTGGGAGTGAGATATCAGTATGCTGGCGGATTTTGTCAGGCGTAAACAAGCTCCACACATTAGAGTCCAATTTACTGTTTTATTGCTCAAGCCTATCCACAGGGATCTTCTCAAACTAACAGTTTGTACCTGGGTAAAACTAGATAAGGTTCAGTGGCATTCAGGAGAGGCTGGACTTTGTCCTCTTGTGACTATCTAGAGATTCTAATTCCCCACTTGATTTCTCCCCCTGGTTCCTCCAGTCTCTCTCCAACAGATACTGAATTATTCATCTCTATCTTTGATTGGAGAAGTGATGCTGTTGAGATGCTTGGTCAGTGGCTGTATGAGTCTGGATGGGAAAGAACAAGCGGTGACTCAAACGTATTAAGACCCAGTGGTTTGGGGCCTCCTGATTCTAGAGTTTTTTCATATTTTCATATTCAGTGAGATAGCGATCCACTGAAATTGATACACAATTTGGGAGTCTTCATAGACTCACGCTTCGTGTTTCAACAGCTAGTGGCAGCTGCAATGTGGGGAGGGAAGAGAAACTCATTTTGTGTGCCAAATCCTCCCATTCCTGAATTGGGGAGGGGGGCGCTTATATTTGCTTCACTTAATCATGTCCCAATTAATCACTGTAATGTATTCTATATGGGACTGTCCTTAAAAAAATATTTAGATGCTTCATCTGGTCCAGCATTTAGTGGTGTGTTCAGTTTTGGGTGTGCCAAGGTTTGCCTGAGTTACATGGTTATTACATGAGCCGCACTGGTTCCAATTATACTTCCAGTTACAACATAAAGCTTACAGTCTTTCAACCTTCCATGGCACAGTGCCAAATTGCTTGCAGAACTAGCCTATCTCTGAGATTTCTGCCTAGCCCCCAGTTCCTGCAGGACAAGTACTCTCCAGGTCCTGTCTATGATTCTAAGGAATCAAGCCTTCTCTGTCTCAGTGCCTGCTCCATGGAACAATCTCCTACCAGATCTAGAGGACCTCTTCCAAAAGGCTGTGAACCCTTTGCTTTTCCCCGAGATACTGAGCCAGGATTTTAGATGAGTCCAGGTTAGTTGTGGTTTGTGTGGGTGAATTTATAAGGCCTTTGTAACTGTACTGTGATTCTTTTAAATTCTGATTGGAGGGGAGCATATTAATGTATAGAAGTTATGTTTTTCTCATTGATTGTTGTTAGCAATCTAGAGTTCACATATGAAAAGGACATTCTTGTGAATTTTCTAAATAAAAAATGTTGTAATCCATAACTGTGTGGTATCACTCTGCTCTATCAAATTGACACATTTATTACAAATCTATATAGGATTCTTCCTTTGTGAGACAAATTGTAGTTTTTATGTTTAGTCATTATGACTAAGAAAGATTTTTTAAAAGGAAATGGATATTATTTTGTCACACCATTAAACCACTTCTTCCCACCCTTTATGCAGGTCTTTTTTAGTAGTTATAAAAGAAAGCTTTTATTGATTTCCTCTATGCTGTTTTGTTCAAATTTTACAAACGATATTTTTGTTGAATAACAAATTATGGATTGCTGAGTACCCTTTGGAATTTTAGGAATTTTATCTGTGTTCTCACAAAATAACTTCAGGCAAGTCACTATACAATATTTAAATGAAACCAAATTGATGAAGTTGCTGCTTCTCGCATAAAATTACTATAGTCTTCCCTCTTCCTACAGATGAGCATATTTCCAATCAAGCACCAAGTTATAGGAATCCACTGTTTTTATTTTCCAGAAGAACCTAGGGGAAATTAAGAAGCTGGTGCTTTGCAATATACCATTTTCCCATTGTTCTTTTTTTAAAAAATTAAGATATCTTTAAAGTATCAGGTTGGTGGGTTCTATTCCTGGTCTAAGCAATTAGTCTAGATAGGAAAGCCTTGTTACTGTCATTGTATTAGGAGCAGGAACAGTAGCAGCTTTAATGGATTGCTAGAAAATTGACAAACTGAAAGGACTATCAATCTGTCCTTTGAATAACTCTTTTTGCTACCCCAACCCCATATGCTGAGCATTGTAGACTGTGGTAGAGACTTTGTAGTTCCTTAAGTGTGCCTTCCAAGTAGAATTTCTTCAGAAAGGAATTAGGCAAAGTTATGTCCCAATATTTATTTTGTTGTTTTCAAAAATGAATCACAGCTGCACTTTCTCATAGTCACATCTATTTTTGAAATCCAACTGCAGATTCACTTCTTTTTAGTCACACATGGTTCTTAAAAACCCAAAAAGAATGTAAACTTTTCCAAAATAAAACATGGGAATAAAACTCTTTTTTTTGTATTCAATGTTAATCTAAGTATTTCTTTTTTCTAGAGTTAAATTTCAATTCCAAATACTTAATAAAAGACCCTTCTGTATTTAGTCGCCATCATTCCCTTCTTTCCGGGTAATCATTCTGTTCCAAATCTTCTTTTTAATCAGGTAGTCTTTTCTGTAGTAAAAATCTTTTAAAAACTCACCCAGGTGTCTGTATGCCAGTTTATGCTATTTTGCGATTTGAATTTCAAACTGCTTGATATTTGCTTCACACGCTGCGTCTCCACAGCCCAGCTTCATAGACCTTTGAGGGGTTCCTTCCCGATCCCAGGGTGGTCGCCACCTTCCCTGGGACCGGAGAACATCCCCTTCTCTTCGTTGTCTCTTCGGGGCAACTTAGGGTTCGGTTTCTGAACTGGAACTGATCCGTTCTATTGGCTGTTAAACAGCTTGGCTCGGGAGCTTACCGAGTTTGCTGTTTCAGCAAACATCTGCCAGAAGTCTCGGAATTAGGCAAAGTTGAAGACCATCCAACTACCATACTGGCAATCTCTTGGCTAGACCTGTTATGAAAGGAAACTGTTCCTTGCTTGTAGGCTTTCAAATGAGAAATTGGATTGTTTTGAGATTGGGACAATTTGAAAATGGATATAGGATTCATCCGCAAGAATATATTTGATTATGTATTCCTCTTTTGCTTGCCATGCCAAATTAATCAAAGATAGTCAGACTCTGGTGACATCTGTTTTGCTGCTACAGTGGGAAAACGGATGAGAAGGGAAGCAGTTGAGAAGGCTGAAGGCAATAGTGATGTAGTCTGTATGATATGACGATGCAGAAGATACAGCAATGAAAGGGTGATATAAACCAGAGGAATGGGGGGAAAAAGATGGGGAGTGTCAGGCTATCCCCAGGGTTTTTTGGTCTCTCCCAGATGGAGTTTTCCTGGTTGCCATGTTAACAACCCCATCACATATTAATGTGTTGAAGCTAAATGCCAAATCAATAACCAAAAACGTCTTCTGTGCATGGCTTGATTCTGAATGAAGTGGCAAGCACTTTCAGGGTGCAGAAAAGAATAGAAAACAGGTTTCTTTAACCTGGCTGAAAAGTTTTGAACTATTTGTATCTCTGGGCTCTGCTTCTCCTGATATTCTCTTAATATGCAAACAGATTTAGGAAAAGTAAATACGCATGGTCTGACTATATTAATACCCCATAAAATACTAGAGTAATTTAGTGGTACCCCTCTTTGTTTTTCACCGATCTGTTTTAGAAATTTGGAATGCCTTAACAGAACAGGCTTGCAGCATTGCCAGGCATTATGCAGTTGTTCTGTCATTTCTTATTTAAATTATATTTCTTGTAAGAAAAAATGAAATTATTTTTGGGAAGATATATTGGTGTTCTAGATATAACCTCCATACATATTTTATCAGTGATTATAGTCTTCTTTCTCTGCCCCACCAAACAAGCAAATGAGGGAGATTTGATGTCCTTTCCCAATAGATGGCGCTCTTAGATAATTGAATATTACACTAAATAAAATCTACTCATGCGGCATGAAAAAGTAAAAAAACTGAGAATTATTTTTATCACTCAGTTCTCTTGATTAAAAGGTAGAGGGTCAGAGGCAATATGATGATGCTAAACTAGAAACAATTGAGTGAGAAAGAGTTGAGTCTTCTATTTGGGAGGTGGTTCTTGGACTTCTACAAATAATTTACTAATTACTTTTCAGTAGTAATGTGGAACTAATTCAGTTATCATCCTTTCCCACGGGGCCAGTTTAGAAGTCTTCGTCATGAATCACATTAAATTGTTTCCTTCAGCGCTTTCATTTTTAGGGCTGTGGTATGGCCTGATTCTTGTGATTATTAATATTCTTCTTTAAGACCAATACCACTGTTCTGTAGAAGAAATATATTTGCCTCCTTTGGGATTTTCTGTATTCACTTTTGTTGGTTTGTTGGGTGTGTCTTTGTCATTGAATGTTAGCAGAGCTTCATATAAAACTTTTGGGTATGTGGGTATGCACATGCTTTCAAGTCAGTTTTGATTCCTGACAATTGCCTGGACAGGTTCCTGCACTTTTCTTGGTAAGATTGGAAATGGTTTGCCATTGCCTTCTGTTTAGAACTAAAAGAGTGACCGGTCCAAGGTCATATAAACGTAACTGAAATAAAAAGGGAACTTGAGAAAACATGAAACAACATCATCTGCTATTTATTTCATGATAAAGCCATCCAATTTATGCTACTTTGTAAAAGTTATCAAACCCCCCCCCCATTCAATTAACTTAACCAAAGGTACAATGGATTATATTAGTTATGAGTGCTTCATTAATCAGGGCTGGTTTAGGTCTGACATATGTATCTCACAAACTTTGTTTCTCCTTAATATAGTGAAGTGCTTGCCATACAGACTCTAGTACCACATCATGCCTTGCTCAGAGAAAATTCTGAGAATCTCTGTTAAAAGCCATCAATTCTTATCAGTCTGAGATTAGAAAATCTTTTCAAAGTCCCACATTTAGAGTTATAGTCTAAAATGGAAAATATTTCAGGCTGTTTGAGCCCTCTTAAATTTACTCCAAAGATACAGCATAAAAATGCATAGTCACAAAGCATATATGGAATGCAAGGCAGAAGACAATGCTAGGAACTAAAAACAATTTGGCAAAAACAAAGATTACTGCACGTTACTATTTTTAAACTGAAATTTGACCCAGGGAAAAAGTTATTTAAAATTTACAAAAAAAATTGTGGTTGGCAATATTTTGAAACTTCAGCAGTGCTGTGATTCAGTATTATTTGTTTGTTTGCTGTGGACCTGTTTTAACCTCTCTGCAGTCTGATAAATATTATTGGAAAAAATGTAAAATATTTCTAGTATCCTGTCTTTCAAAGAAAACTGAGTGTAAGGTTCTCTGAAACTTTGTATCATGAGAGTAACTCGAATCTATATCTAAACCCAGAGAGTCTTTTATAAGAAATTAGCCTGATATTTTTCCAGAGAGGCTCCTCTTATGCTATTTATTGCTGCTATGAAAATAGTGAATCCTTCCCCAATCTAAGTGGTTACTTTATAAGACATGGGCATATCAACTGTAATACATTGTCAAGGGATTATGTAATACTTACTCTACAAATCTTAAGTATGCCAACTCTGCTATATTTTATTATTACTACTTCATGTAGGAGAACAACTTCAACAATTTCAACATTTAAAAATGATCCAGATAACAGTGTATGCCGCATATTTGGGTCATTTATGCACATGTTATGTGCCTTTGTCTACTCTTAACTATATTCCTTTGCCAAATTATGGCATGTTGCTCATTTCCCATATTAATTACCTGCCCCTTACGGTGTTAAAGCAGTTAACTGTGATTAATACTTAACCTTTCAGAGTCCCCCCCCCTTCCTCACCTACACACTTCCCTGCCCACTCTACACATCTCAGGTATATTGGAATGTTTGAGTCATTGATTTAATTAATTAATTTATTAATTGAATCCCATCTTTATTGTTTTTATAAATAACTCAAGGCAGTGAACATATCTAGCACACCTGCCTCCTTCTTTAAGACTATGAATGTTTCTTATGCTTATATATTTAATTGATTATGCCTATATATACAAGTGATCATGATTATGCAAATATATACAAATGATCGTGATTATGCTTATATATTCAAACTGACTATGAATGTATCTTGATTGTATTCTTGTGTATGCATGTAGGTTTTGAGCACTATCACTGAAGACAAATTCCTTGTGGCAAAAATAAATTCTGATTCTGATTTCTATTTCCCCCAAAACAACAATCCTGTGAGGTGGATTTGGCTGAGAGATACAGTGACTAGCCCAAAGTTACCTAGCTGGCCTTCGTAGTTAAGGCAGAACTTGAACTCACAGTCTCCTGCTTTCTAGCCTGGTGCCTTAACCTCTAGACTAAGCTGACTCTCAAATCATATTCAAATTATTCATATCTTATTCAAATTATTATTTAAAAATATTTAAATCTTAAGGTTCCTGGTAATAGTTGGGTACTATGCCTTTGCAGACCTTCATACTAAATCAAAAGTACATGATGCAGGATTGAGTTATTTGTGAGACTGCCTAGCTCCAGTTAACTCATCCCATGCCTCATGCTCTTCCAGTTTAGACATGCTCCAGGTCTCTTCTCTGTACCAGTGTCATCTGATTGTACCTAGAAAGCAGACTTGATCTGGTAGCTCTACTCTTATTGAATGATCTTCCCATCACAACTCCTCCAAGATTCTGTTAGCCTGGCCTTTTTAGCCTGGCCTTTCTTCACACAGCAGTAAAACTGGGTATTCTTCCCAGGTATTTTGGCTGGGATACAATTTTAATAACCGCATGGCAGGATTGAATTTATGGCCAGATGCTTGTCTGTTTTTGTTTTTATTTTTGCTTATTATTTTTAGTGTTTTCTTAGCTGCCTGCAGTCACTCTGGCAAGTGAATGACCATATAAATTGGTTAAAAAAAATGAATAAAGATTTTTTAAAAAAAATATCCTTGTACACAGCAAACTGGGAACAGGGCTTCTTTGTGTACCTATGTCTCCCTCTTGGTAGCAATATGCCATTGCTTAAATTTACTGATTTGAAATTTGTCAGAATTCTAATTGTCATTTTAAATGAGTAAAATGACAATTAGAATTAAATGTAATTCTAACTGTCATTTTAAATTATTGCAAAAATACAAAATAAACTTTAAAAAGTTTCAGAGTTTTTCCTAGTTAATCCCTGTTAATTTCAGTCTGTGTTTTTAATTTTATTTATAAAATATGTTAACCACTGTAATGGTGTGTTCAAAGTCTGAAAGATATTCCCATTCTATACACTTGGACATCCCTCCCTTTCTCACTTAAAAGAAGAGCTTCTTTGCCAGCACATACACAGGCAATAAAATTCCTGCATGCTGGGTGATAAAATGGAAATTGACAATGAAAACAAACCAGTTATTGAGCTTTCTGCAATCTAGTCCTTTTTTCTAATCAATAAATCTGATTAAAAAGCCTCCACAAGAACCATGGTTTTGGGTGTAATTGGCTACCAAGCATTCAGCCAGAATATAACTAAATTAATTGTTACTGATGTAACAAGAACCTTGTGATGACTGCTAACTTCTTTATGCAACTATTGTATTCTAGGTGTCACTAGTATTTGTCTTTGACAATTTATCAGTTGTCATTATTGTGTCATGGGTTAGTATTGCTGATCTTCAAGGTTTTATTCCTATTCAAATGTCTCCAAAAGTTAAAGTCTTTAGGCTGAAATCTCATATTTGCAAGCAAACATAAACAAGTACTGTTTTATGTTGTGGGAATATATTGGGCTTCAGAGTTCCTGAGTTTCCTTTATTTCTAGTATATATCTTGTAGACTCATGCATGATACACATTAAGATTAAAATATTACAAAAGACTAGTCTGATATTTTACAAATTTTACACACTGGGGTATTATTTTGAATTAGTGACTGCATGTGGTATGGATAAGACAATTATGATTTTCTAGTATATCTTTGCCAAAGGAGCATTAAAAATAATTGATGATAAAATATTGTGGGATATTTAATACAGTTTTCAATTATGAGTTAATAGCTTTCAAAATGTGCTTAAATGTACATTTTGCACAAGGCAAACCTATCAGTATTAGAATTGGAATGTGTTAAATCTCTAGTTTTATTTCTGAAATGGTAGATTATGTAAGCCATGTGAATCCATATAACTCATATTTCAGTTTTTTTTAAATAGGTAACTGCTTTTGGGTGGAAAAGCCTATTTAGTGTAGAAAAATCTCACTGTCATGGTCCTCTGATACCTGAAACATCATTCCATGGACCATAGTATATGTAGAGTTGCTCTAATATAAGAGGAATATTAGGGTTCCTATTCCTTTCTCCCCAAGATGTCCTGTTTTGGAAGTCAAAAGTCTCTGATCATGGCAACCATACTGTATGTGAACAAGGCAGAGCAATGAAGGCTGAGAATCCTACCACAATGGGAAGGATTGTTGTTGTTTTTTCTAAAGAAGGAATGTCAGGAGAGACAGAACATAGCTTCTTCAGCCAGTAGGGCTTCTGGACAGGCAGCTCTGGTGTTGTTCCTGGGATCTATTGCAACCACTCTTGCAACTTAGGAGTCACAACCCCAAATGCTTCTACCACTGGGACACCTTGGCTTTTAGTTTCTACTTCCTCTCCAGTCCCTCCTTTACTCCCTGGTACTTCTCCAGATTCCCATAGCAATAGCAATAGCAGTTATACTTATATAGTGTTTTACAGCACCCACTGGGTGGTTTACAATGTCAGCATATTGCCCCTCATTTTACCGACCTTGGAAGGATGAAAGGCTGGATCAACCTTGAGCCCTGACAGAATCAAACTCTGGGCTGTGGGGAGAGTTTGTCTGCAATACTGAACGTAACAACAGCTCCAGCAGGATTCCTACTTCTCTTCCTGATATTGCTGTCACTTGGCACTGCTGTATCTATCACCACTGTTCCTTGTCAACTACCACAATGTCTGGTTGCTTGGCTAGTTCCTGCTTGTGTGTCTGATCTGAAAGTCCCACTGGCTCTTAGCTTTCTTCTTCCCTATGACCTTCTGTGAGGTCTCCCATCTGGACTTAAGAAAATCTAGCCCATATTCAATGCAGATATTCCTATATACAGTGCAAACTGCCATTCAGAAGATGCCAATAGAGCACTCAGAAACCAACTACTATCAACACATGAACACACAGATCATGAATTAGTTGCTGGTGGCCTCCATTCTCAGTCTAATCGCAGCTCTGCTATTTTTTTTTGCTGCTTGATTATGTTCTGTGTATGTATCACAGAAACTGAATGTTTAATACATTCATGTGAGTACAGACATGTGAGTACAATTTAATAAAGACATGTGAGTACAATTCCATACACCAGGCAAAATATTTAGAAGAGCAATTATTTGTTAATGTGGTAATAATGAACAATTTAGTTGGTGCAATTAAATGGATCAAAGACAATTCCAGGAAGGCAATTGTATTTACAGTAACATTGATTGAGCTACATTCACTTTCAAGCAGTATGTCCTTTGAGAATGAATGGTTCCAGGAAGAAGGCATGCAATGTGCTTTTGTTTCACCAGTACTCTGCCAATGTGCCCTGCTTAGCTATTCACCTGCGGCTTGTAAGATGCCCTTTGTATTTAGTAATAAGCTAAAACACTTTTTCCCTTGGGAGAAAATCATGCCAAGAAAGTAAAGCCTGCTATGGTTTTTTTGTTGATATGTCGCCTTAAAGCTCCTTTGCAAGTCTATGTCTCCTGAGGGCTTAAAATTTTTTAAGAAAATCATCACGTGCTACTAAAATAACAGTTCCCTAAGTCTCTGGAAAATAAAAGCTAGGACACCATTAACATTCACTGCTGTCTTCTTTGTTCTTCTCACTAGCAACAATTCTGCAGAGTGTCATTCTGGAGAAGATAATAGACTACTAAAAGAAAACTCAACACGTAGGTAAGAAAGATACTGCAATTCAATTCAATTTAATGAAGTTAAATTTCCAAGGTCACGAAAAGTTTCATTCAGAAGTTAATTTGAACTGTTCTCCTATAGCAGATAATATTTGTTCATTACAAGATGTTAAATTGTAATATGTTAAGTAATCAGATCATCTGAGCAGAAACGTATAATAATATGAAGGTAAGATTCATTTTTCATTGCTACACCTTGCTTATATTACAAATCTAGAAAATATTAATTTTGTATCTTCTATCATAGTATTTTGCATATTTTAATTGTAACATCAGTCTGTAAAAATTAAATATAATCATTCTTTTTACATAGCACTTGCATGTAACCACAGAATATTTTTTTTTTGTTGAACATTCAGTATACAAGGAAATTAAAGTTATTGTGAGAGAAGCTTGACAGTTAACAGCAGGAAATTAAATCTTAAAATCCAAGGATTTAGAATTATTTAGAATTTAGAGAGTAAGTTCTTTTGATAAAAGGGCACATGAATGAATTCAGGATTGGAATAATTGATTTAAATAAATTATTTTAAATGATTTATTGTCAGGTTAATATAAGCTAATAGATATATTGTATATTACATAACCACAAAGCAAAAACAGATAAGAGTTAAAAGTATAATTTTTCTAGAACAGATAAGTAATATCACAGACAACCTATTTTATGATCCAAGATAATTTTTTCCTCACAATTGTGTAATTAACAATAAGAATCTTCTGTACCAATTGGTATAGTTAAACTACATGTCTTTAGCCCATGATTAATAAATAAATTATACTGAATAATTTTTTATATTTTCAATTTTGTAGAAAATAAAAGATGAATACTTTTTTGGAAACCAAATTGTAACCTTCAGTCAGAAATACCCTTGCATTTCTCAATAAAACAAAATTATTAATTCCATGCAACTATTATTTACAGTTACATTTTTCAGAGGAGGATTTTCATCTTAGAGTTTACTAGTGTCAATGGAAACATTTTATTTATGACTGCAAAGAATCTCTGGAAAATGATTATTAGTGAAAAAAGTCCCTTTATATAATATTGCACATGTTGAAAAATAATAATATTTAAACTCAGGTATAACCTGAACAAATCTCTTATCCATGGACAGGGAAAAATATTTAGGCCCATTGGCTAGGGATTATGGTACCTTGGAATATGTATTGTTGGAGGAGTCCTTCTATTAATTTCATTTTTCTTATGAATCCTGCATAGGTAAAGAATGTTGTACACAGTAGCTTATTCTTTACTTTGCTGGGGCAGGGAACAGGGACTGCATAGTAATTAATCTCCAGAGCTATGATGAGTAGATCCTACCATAGATCAATAAGCTGGGTAACAATTTCACTGACAGTTGTACAAATATTCAACATAGAAGACAATCTACTAATACTGTTTATAAATTAGTGCTAAATTTAAATCTTTTATTTTATTTTGTTTTGAAGATTTTGAAAGTTTGGAAGTACTGTTGTTAGTAGTAAAATAAATCCGCACTGAAGTTTAGTGCTTGAAGTTTGAGAAAAAGGCTTAATCTGATACATAAATTTACTAATTCCCCTCACCTAATTTGTCCTTCAGTTCCTTTTCATACCATGCCGTGCCATAAAATCATATCTTTTTATCCAGGCTGGCCTGGCCTGATCCACATTACCTCTCCGCTTATAAAAATGATAAATTTTATATACTTTAAAATTTTTAGATCCGGCTATAAATTGGATTTATATTCCGGTTTTTAAATTTTCTTGGCCATATTAAACTATCCATTTTTAATTGCTCTTAATATTATGTCGTCTGTTTGTTGTAATTGTGGTTGTTGCTGTTTTTTAGTTGGCTGTACACTGCCCTGGGTCCCTTCGGGGAGAAGGGCGGTATAAAAATACGAAAATAAATAAAATAAAAATAAATAAATAAAATAAACCACATTCAGAAATAGCATAGTTAAAAATAGTACTTGGAGCATACACATGCATATTGCATTCCCTGTCCTTATAGTGTTAAGTTGTAGACATAAATCTTCATGCAAATCAGGATTTTATATGGATATTCATATGAATTAAATAGCACAAATCCTTGTAGTTACTACTAGAGCTACCCTATACCTAGTATACCATTTATCAACTAAACAAGTATCAGTAATAGCATACATGGAAGGTTTTTGGTTTTCTCTTTTTCATTATCTCTGATTTTACTTCTAAATCTTATTCACGAGATTTAGATTTTGCTATGGACATCCACATTTGTGCAAAATTTCATGGATGAACTTGAGCTAGGTGTGTAACACTTTCAAGCTGCAGCAAAAAATTGAATAGTTTCAACCCAAAATAGACTGAAGGTGAATAATTCAAATCAGTTGAAATTATTGAGTCTGGAATGATTGTCCAAAATAGACAAATTGAATAAATCAGAACCCAAACTCTGGTTTGGCCATTGCATTTTTATAGATTTAATAGTTCATTGGACATCTGTTCAAAGCCACACAGACCATCCAAAATGAAAAATATGTATGTATGTATGTATGTAAAAGTATGCATATATATCTATGATCAGCAATTTAGTTGTTGAGAAGATAAAATGAGATGTAAATTGATATTGCAAGGTCCCAAGATTCAAGTTTAGGAAAGGCATTGGCTTACTAGATGAAAGTGTTAGGAACATAGGACTTTTTTGGCCTGGACTGAAACAAGGGGCTCTCCAAATTATTTGTATCAATGACATATATAAAAGAAAATAAGACAGTTGTCTTAAAAAAAAAAAAAGGATAGTGACACATATTTTTAAAAGCCCTATTTAAGATTGTGTGTAATTTCATGGCATTATAAGGAAGCACGGTTAAATGTTTGGATTATTCTAGTGAAGAGGCAGAATTAACTTATATAAAAGTAGCTAATAGTTTGGTCTTAAATCTCCTTTCCTACACCAGGAGGTAAAATGTCAGTTTGGGAAAAGAACCTATAATTTACACTAACTCTATGCTTCACTGTGTAACTGAAGGCACATAGCATGCCCGAACAATATATGATGATTCGTTCATCAATGACAATAGGAGTCTCATTAAAATAATTATGTTTCTCTGGTTTCTATATATACGGTATATGTGAAACTGTGTCTTGCTTGTGGCTGAAGGAAGCTCAACACAAGAATGCTTGAAAATATCTGATTTACAAATTATGAAGAGCAACAAAGGATGTCCAGTATCCCATACTGTTTTTCCCCCCATCTGCCTTAGACTCTAGAATTTGAATATTTGATAGGCTTTGCTTATGAGAACTGGACAGGAATAAAGAACTTGATAGACGTTCTGTTCCACATGGTGATGATAGCAAGGATCGGAAGCTAGCGGTCATGCCAGTTTCCTAACAACTGTATTTAAAAATTGCAAGTAATAATTATCTCTGCAGGTCTTCTCTTCTGCTGGCTAATTGTGTTGGAGGCAATTGAATTAAATAGCTGTCCCAAAAGGAGGAAGAAAAACATTTATAGAAGAGGCAGAAATATATAGAAGATGTCTATGATCAGTGCTTTGCCATTTTTCAAATCCCCTTATCCCAGATCTTCACAAAATTCCGTTAGGGGCCAGCGTCGACACACTCTTCCTGCAAGTGAAGTCCAGTGCCTCACACCTGAAGATGCCATTGGGGTGTTTGAAATTGAGAGAGAAGGTAAAATCCATTTCTTGTGTTTAATCTTAAGAAAGACATGTTCATGATACGGAAGAACTATATAACTGGACTCTTTTACTGAGTAGGATAGATACATGCTGGTGTGCAAGTGAGTGTATGATTTGAAGAAAGCAAGAAGGCAATATTATGGTATAGAATTGTAAGCTGCAGCCAATGCAATTAAAAAGCAGAATTTCATCTTTCTTGCACCTTTTCTCCAAATTCATCTATCAACCATGAAACACTTGGAACAGTATGAACATTTTACAGTTATCTCCCATGTTCCCAAATGCTGAGAAATCAAAACAGACTAGCTAGTAGGGAAGACAAAATAATAGACGGTATGTCTAAATTAAAAAAAGAACTGGTTTAGTATATTGGTGAAAGGCACCAAACAGTGAGGTTATGAGTTCTACTTCTCCACCGCCAATCTCTCTCAGCTCTAGGAAGCAAGCAATGACAAACCGCTTCTGAAAATGCTGCCAAGAAAATTGCAGGCTCTCACCTAGGCAATCACCAGGCGTCAACAGATGTTAAGGCATTCCCTCTCCCCAAAAAACAAATAAAGGAAAAATGCTATAATAAATATGAAATTATTTGGGGGAAATATTATTATAAAGATTAATCAGAAGTGTTAGAAAAACCAAGGTTGGGAAAGACGTAATGACTGTAAAATACTGTATATTTAGATTTTCATCAGAATTTCAACCATAAGATTTGATATTGATAGTTAAATTAACAGTGCACCAATAAAAATTGCATCATCCCTTATGTATAAGGTTTATTTGATAAAGTGTAAATAATACTGTATTCAAAAAGATGAAAATCAAACTATTTTCTAAGCAGTAAACAAAAACTAAACAGAACAGTATTTATCTCAACAACAAGTTCCAATTGGATCAGGCATAGAGGGGAAGAATTCTGCTGGCTAACTACAAAGAGCATTTCTTTTCCCATTTCTAATCCTTGCAGATGGCAGCAGCTCTGTAATTAATCCATGTATGTTCCATATTTTACCAACCCCTTCCCACCTGTTTGTATTTCCTAGAGAGAAAGAGACAGAGAGGCAGAGAGATGTATGATGAAACTGATATTTTTCATAGTTAGTCTGGGATTTTCAGCTAAACCTGAACATTGGGTGATTTAGATTATGCCCCAGCATAAATGTGGTGCACATTTGCATTTGGAATATAATTTCAATAGTAATTAGGCTAAAGATTAACTCAGTTCCCCAAAATGCATTACTTTATGCATTTGAATGCTTATCTGCTAGCTCTGCCTGTTAAATGAATCCTGGCATAGCTGATAAAAAAACTCATTGCAATGAAAGGCATCAGTTAAATCTCTTCATAGAACCAGTAATAAGAAGAAACCAGATTGAATTCTTGAAATCTCAGTTTACATGACTCAAGATTTGTCAAATTCATCCTCTCACCTAGTTTCATTTTTTTCTTCGGCAAGGCCAATATTTTCCTAGCCTTCTGGAAATTTAATCTTACTGTAATGAGCAGGACAAGATTTAACATCTTCCTTTCTTGTTCCCGCAAGCTTTTATTTCAGTGTCAGGAGACTGCCCCCTCCACCTGGATGAGATTCGCCATTTTCTTAATCTATGTCCTGAGTTGTCACTTGGTTTGTTTGAAGAAGGCCAACTAGTTGCTTTCATTATTGGCTCCCTCTGGGATCAGGAAAGACTCAGTCAGGTAAGCTAAATATGTCTTTGTTATTTTATACAGTATTTGGGAGAAAATGAATGAGAATAGAATCTGATCCCAGTTTTTTAAAGAAATAATTCAATATCTGTTGTTACTAAGAAGGGAGTAATAGTAGGTATGTAGGTAGACAGGTAGACTTAAAAATATGTATGCAGCTATCTGTGCACTAAACACTTAGAAAATATGCTTCTATTTACATAAAATTGCATTTCCGCAAACTTCCAGACACTATTTTGCTGTTAAATAAGAAGAAATATTTCAGTTAATCTGAAGAGCAGTATTTCATACTTTTGCACCTATGACCAAACTTTGAACGACTTGTTCCTTGCATACCTCCCCTTCAAAAATATATATTAATGCACATACAGAATGATACTGAAAGATGGGTGTTTTCATAAAGTTGAAGCACGATAATCACATTAGATTAGACTGCATACATTTAGTTAGAAATTAGTAGTCAAAAGAGCTTTACAAAATTTGGACATCATTTCAAATTATCCAAAATGGGTTTGTTGAAATGCAGTAGGCTTTATTTCATCATGGCCAGCTTCTGGCCAACGCTTTCTGGGCACAAAAATGTAAGCAGGCTTCAAGGACTACCAGATCTTTAGGTTGAACTTAGAAGTTGAAGAAAACATTGGAAGTAGACAATAGCCAACTACAGACCTGTTGTTATCAAGGAAATCACATGGATGTGTCTAAGACATCACAAGATTCTAGCTGTTCTACAGTGAAGCTTTAATTTACTCAATAAGTTTATGAAAACTGGGAAAGAGACTGAGAATGCAAAAATCCATTCTGAAATTATTGAATTTCTTGAAGTCATAGCTCATCTCTGCAAAAGTTAGAAAAATACATTGTGTGACTAAATAAATGATATGATTCTTACTGAGACCAATGATCCAAAGATTTGATAAGGCAAACATTTTGAGTTTAATATAGCAGGTGGGGAGTCAAAGCTAATCTCTAAATAGCAATTTATTTTCTCTTCTCTCATGGCAGGATGCGCTGACTCTACACAAGCCCCACGGTACCATAGTCCACATACATGTTCTGGCAGTACATTGGACTTTCCGCCAGCAAGGCAAAGGGTCCATCTTGATGTGGCGCTACCTACAGTACCTATGCTCCTTGCCCTATGTGCGTCGAGCCACACTGATGTGTGAGGACTTTCTAATTCCTTTTTATACTAAGTGCGGCTTTAAAGTGCTTGGCCCCTGTGAGATCACTGTTGGTTCATTAAATTTCATTGAGATGAGCTGTGCTATTCGGGCTCATGCATTCATGCGCAGAAATAGTGGCTGCTGAGTTAACATTTCCCCTTCCTGTTAATTCCCAGCAATCTGGCTAGAAAACAAAACAGTATCTTCTGTGATCCTCAGTCCTTCAGATGGAGCTGAAGTCTAGTGAATCAAGGAAGTGCTGAAAGGTAAGGCCTTAGTTGTCCATGAATATAAGAGCCCTTTGATTCAGCAGTATGGAACAAGTAAACCTACTCTGTCTAAAAAGGAAGTAGTGATAGACCCCACTCTTTGGAAGTTTCCTCATTGCTACTATATGATGCTTAAGAGAGCTACAACTGATAATGCACTGTAAGCTGAATTGTAAGATAAGAATGTTAAGATTACAGTCAAGGCTGCCTTTAAATTTTTTAGCTAAGCCTAAGATTTCTCTCTTGTGTCCTGCACTGCTCAAATTCTCATATGAGGGTAAAGCTGTAATGGAGTTTAGTGTGTGGTTGTTTAGTTTGATATGAGAACTAGGCTACTTTGCACTGAGCAAAACGTGGGAAAAGGCTTAGGTTAGTACTGCGTGAGATCATGACTGTTAAAGTCTATAGATAAATTAGATAAACCATCACATTATTCCTTATTCTATAATGCAGTAATTTATCTATTTTTCTCAAAATGTAAACATGGTAACTGCTTGTAGTTCTAACTATTAAGATTTGGTAATAACAGTTATAAGTACTGCAGAGAATCATTATAAATTATGCATTTTGCAATTCATATTTCATTCATTAATAATAACAGCTCCATTTACAAGAGGACTTCATCTGCACTTTCATCTCATAAGATTGGTTACTTTCGGTTTCTTAGTATTCAAGCAACTAAGTACTTATGCAAAACTTACTGTTATTTTTTTTGTTCACCTGAGAACAATTATATACCTTGTTATGCTGTTTGGTTTTATGTAACGTATCTAACCACATATATTTTATAAATGTATCCTGCCTCAGCACTAAATCCATGACAGACTTCCTTCCTAGCAGAATTCCTGC
>JANHFO010002062.1:119416-131415 GCA_032468095.1 Pareas carinatus
CATTTGACCGACCTCGGAAGGATGGAAGGCTGAGTCAACCTTGAGCTAGTGGGACTCAAACTGCTGAACTTACTGGCGGCCGATTGTTAACAGAAGTAGAATGTAGTACTGCACCCTAACCACTGCGCTACTACAGCTCTTTTCAGAGAGGCATTTCAAAGGGACACCTTTAATTCCATCCCTGTAGCAATCCAGCTGGGCAGGTTGGACTGGAAGAAAATGACCCAATCCATCGTCACTCTGGAAGTTTGCTGCTACCTGTGGCTGTCGGTGATCTCCAGCTGTGACCGCACCACACTGCTGATGCTCCGGCGATACGTTCTGTTCAGCCAGTTGCCCACGACTCCCAACCCATAGTAGCGCTTCTTGCGGTCAAAGGCAAAGTGCTTCACCCTGGAAGCAATCCGAGTACCCCTCTTAGGAGCGGAAGCTGTTTGTTGGAAACCTTTGAGGGCAACAGCTCCTGCGTGCCTGCAGAACAAGAAAGGACATATTTGAAAACCCAGCTTGGATTTGACAGCATGACAGCAGAGATACATGTGGAATTATTCCAGGATTCTAAGAATTAATCGTGTTCTGCAAGTGCTACTTGATTTCAGTAAAATGTGCGTGTCTTTGAAGTATTATGGGCCCATGCCACACTCACTGGTTCACTTTTGGCTGCCCTCACCCCAGCACACTTTCTTTTGCAATGACTATTTTTTTGAAGGGAAAGATAAAGAAGATCAATAGGAGCAGCTGATTGGATTAAGTTCAATCTTGAGCAGAAAATTCTTTCTGGGAAATGATAAGATGACCAAGATTCGATTACATTCAAGCATCCTGTTTGAATCTTCGGTGCATCAAAGTTATTTATCTGAATTTTTAATATAATCTTTCATCTCCTCCACTATGTTTGCATTAGTCTTTTCCTCCTTGCATCTGTCACTTTACAATCCTTGGCTGTAAATGTCTTCAATAACAAGCAATTCAAGTGGCCAATCTTGTTTCAAAAGGCCAGTTCCCTGCTTCATATCCTCTCTATACTCTGTCTTGCATCCAATCCCCTGTTCCAAAGCTTTCACTTTCTGAGAAAAGAGATGTTGATATCCCATTACTGGAAAACTACTTAAAATTGTCTTTGCGGGGAAAGTAATACCTATATTTGTAATAGAAATGCCACCATCTTTCAAAAAACTTGTCGGGATGACGTACTTTAATAAAAACCTTAAAAATGCAAGAGATGTATGTACAATCCAGGCCCAAAGCAGCAAAAACCGTAAGGACAGTTTACAGTTCACCGTCAGGAAAAAAAAATACTGCTGATAAATGGAAGCACTTTTATTTTAGGATTGCTTGAAAAAATCTTGCTGTGGCAAAATAGCCTTTTCAGAAAGAAGATTCCAGAACAAGAATGCCACAGCAGAAAAGGTTTTTTTTTCCCCTCAGTAGCTACGCATCACCTCTGTTTCAAGGTGATTGTGGCAACAATAGCATGAATCAGGATTCATTTCCTATGAACAGAATGCTATGTCTCTGTTGCACCAGTCCAAATAGGTCTCCAAGACTCACTGG
Source organism: Pareas carinatus (assembly GCA_032468095.1). Classification (NCBI taxonomy): domain Eukaryota; kingdom Metazoa; phylum Chordata; class Lepidosauria; order Squamata; family Pareidae; genus Pareas; species Pareas carinatus. The sequence continues at coordinate 120,971 of JANHFO010002062.1, forward strand.
AAAGGTTGATCGGCTTCGGGTGACCTGCTATTGTCTTGTAAGGGAAGTCCACGGTAGCCAGTAGCAGAGAGAGGTGGGGATTCAAATACATCGTCTTGCATGGAGCACATCTCCTCATGTGCGTCAACCTATAAGAAAGGGGAAATTGTTCCTCATGGCCCCATTTAAAATGAGAACTGTACACCTTGTTTAGTGAGGGATCCAGTCATTCTGGCAAACATTTTTATTTATACATCTCCTTATACATACTCTCGAAAGATCTGATAGAAAAAGCAGCAAACACAAACTGGCTGCTGGATTATGAATTACTGCCCTATAGCTTGTTTTATGTAGGAATAAATATTGCATTTTTTAATAAATGCTCCTCACTCAGCACCTCCTCCCCCCAGATATGTTGAGGCTGCAGCTGCCAGAATTTTCATGCAGATGGACTTTAATCATACAAGCCAGGAATCATGCAAGGAAATCTTTTGAGTGCCCGTTCAGTCATATCAAGAGGGCAGCATCCTGGGGACAGCTAATTAGCTCAAAAACCACAAACTAAATACATATATGATGAAGGAAGGAAGGAAGGAAGGAAGGAAGGAAGGAAGGAAGGAAGGAAGGAAGGAATCATTACAGTCAAAGGCTAGATTCCAATAAAGTAGAAGGGCTAGCTTTGTTTTCTTTAAATGGCAGGTTAAGTCTGTAATCAAATAAATTACACAAAATTCACATCATCCAAAAAGGAGGTGAACGTAGGACATTTGAAGGTAATTTATTTTGCATGTAAACATACAATACAATCAATGCTCTGCTTATGTTTGCCTGACCGATCAAGCCATAATACAGGAAGTTCTCAACGTATGACTATAGCTGAACCCTAAATTCCTGTTGCTAAGTGAGATGATTGCTAAGTGAATTTTGCCCCATTTTACAGCCTTTCTTATCACAGTGGTCAAATGGAGCACAGCAACGTTCATAAATATAAATCAGTTGCCAAGTGTCTAAATTTTGATGACACAACAGGGGATGTTGCAACAGCCATAAATGTGAAAAATGGTTGTAACTCACTTTTTTCAGTGCCATAGTAACTTTGAACCGCCACTAAGTGAACAAGTCGAGGACCACCTGTACAGTTCAGCTACCAATAAGCAAACTGCACTTTCTAGCTATTCCCAGCATAAGCTTCCCTGACCATCTACAGGAGTGGCTGGCTGGGGAATTCTGGTGGTTGAAGTCCACACATCTTAAAAGATGCCAAGCTTGAGAAAAACTGATCTCTAGAAACTTAGCTTCCAAAAAATGTAAGTTAAAATTCAAATTCATTATTTTCAAAGGGAATAAAATGGAAGGGAAAGGAAGAGCATGGAAGGAATCAACCTATGGAAAAAAAGGGATGGTGGGAATTAAGCAAAATATATTTTACCATGGACATGTGGGCACCTTCTTTCATTCACACCCAGTCTTTCTCTTTGCCCTACTCATATATGGTTCACGTGCAACCCACAACTTACAGGGTGTGAACTGAACACTTAGCATTTTGTTTGATCCAGGATCTCTAGCTTACTCTCTTGCAGCACTAATTTGTTAGCCATGCTCATTTACAAGAAGAACCAGCATATGTCACGTGGAAGCTTTAGCAAAGCTTAGCAAGCCGTGTGAATAGTGCCATATAAAAGGAACATAAAGAAATCAATCAGACAGTAGCACAGTGGATTTTGTAATGCTTTATGAGTAAAAAATATTGCGCATCAGTAATGTCTTTGCCAAAGAAATAACGCTTCAAACTAGAGAGAGTGCAATTGCTAGGAACACTTAGTTCCCTCATCCAACATGTTGAAGGAGCCTTACCTTCACAGAGTGACAGCCCCTGCCGGATAGCTCTTTCCCACGCCATTCATGCTGTATCGGAAGCACCACTTTGTGACCAGTTTTTAAAAGTGGAGCAATGCTAGTTGTGGGATGTGATAGATCTATCTTCCCTCCCCATTTGCTAGATAATTCCTCTGGGTAAAGGACATGTCCAGGCATGCCTAGATTAAAAGCAACCCAAATATTTATATTCCAGCTGTTTTCCTTGTGACCTGTCCTAATGCTACAGGTACAGTACAAATCAAGTAGAATATAGTAGAAATCAACAGGAATTCAAGGCACGCATGGGTCAGTTTAAATCGCCCACCTTGGAAGCTTAGCTAAAAGAACACTGTTGGTGAATCTGTTTTGCCTTCTTTAAACTGATGGTGGAAAGGCCATATCTTACAGCAAGCAATATTTTAATAATAATAAAATATTCAAATTCCTGAAGGCTTAGGTAACTAAATATGATGTTTTAATTAACAGAGACTATGTTTTGTTTCATTTTGAAATGTAATTGATCTTATTGGTCTTTTTGCCTAACCTCAGGAATGATCTTACTCACATGTGGGGCTGTTGGGTATACACACACATTGGTTTCTTGCGTGAAAAAAAAGGATTCTCTGAAAAAAAACAACCTCAATCCTCTTCCAGAAGAACAGTCCTTGGGGCTGTATTCTGATGAATGGGTGAAGTTTAACTATCATGCTAGCGTATCCACCTTAAAAAGTTTAAATATAAGCAATGGTAAAATTATTAGATCTGGGCTGCAAAGATCTGGGTGACTACAACGTGGCAACAAAGACTTAAGAACTTTCACCACCTCTTTTGCCTGGCAGCCTGCTTTACTTCACAGGACTAGAGGTGGCAGCTTCTCCCAGGGTGATCAGAAGAAACCAAGTGTGACCACTTGCTTGAAACAAAGGCTCGCTTTGAAATGGCACAAAGATTTTTAATCTATAGTAGCGCAGCAACACAAACTGAAGAGAAGGGAATGAAGAGACTCAGTAAAGAAGAAACGAGAAAGCTCTCCAAATCCATAAAACGCTGAACTGTTGCAGTTCCTTCCCTCTGCAAATCTAACAAGGGGATAGCAGGGACAGTGGAAGCAGTGAAGCAGAGCTTTTCAGAGCAGAGGAGGAGAATGTGACAGGGAGGCCATGGAACCATGCTTGCCTTACTGAAGAAGGAAGAGTCAAATGTATCCACGCCATCCACCACATCATCGTCCATGAAGCTAGGATACATAAAGCTCCGTTTGTTGCCCCTGCGTCTTTGCACTGAATGATCCAGAATGGAACGTCCCTATTGTAAGAAAGAAATTGGAATGGTGAATGGGCAGGTTCAAAACACGCGCTATTGATGATTCAGTTTATTATCAGCAGCTTCGACTTCAACTGGAGTTATGATCAGCCCTGAAGTTGCCTTCCAAAAGAGGAAGGCACAGGGCCTGGCACATGATTGAACACTCTGGAGCTATATCTAAGCAGGTTTGAGGCACAATTTAAGCCAAGATAGCTACGAGGTTCGTTTCAGTAAATCTGTTTTCCAGCACGATCTGTTGGGTCTAAGCCAATAATATTATTATTGGTTTCAATTATGAAGTAGATGGTTTTACATAGCATCCACCTTCCAGCCAAATGTCACTAAATCTACTTCTTCATCCTTTTTCTGTGCCATACAACAGCTCCCTCTGGTGATACTTTCATTGGAATGTTCTGAAATAGGAATAGGCTTTCACCTCAATGTGCACCTATTTGGGTTTCCATTTTATAAGGGGAATACACCATCATTGTGTGCCTATTTCTGTTCCCACCAAACACGGTTTCCTTTTGATTGTGACCTTTCTCAGGACAACCCACTTCATAACCCCCAGCCTTAGGAAGCTGAGAAAATGAAATTCATCAAAGTCTGCCAAGGCAATTATACTTTCATGGATTCACTGAATTCCAGAGTTCAAATACAAGCTTAGAAATAACAGCATAACAAAATATAGAGCTTTTTCAAAAATAAAGTAACTGACTCCCCAATTTGGCTGAAATTAGGATCTAATGTGATGTTTGAGAAAAATCACCCACAGGAACTGTGAAGTAGGAGAATCCAGAAAAAAGTAAATGTCCTCTCATCCAATATAACTGCAGACACATATGGCCATCTCAGAAATAGGTAAGAGAAATAATTGCAAACTGGGATTCAATTTATTTTCCAGTTCAAATTTGAACTGAAATCCTATATAACGAGAACGTCCCCCCCTCTCTGGAGTTCAGGTGGTGCTGAACAGAAAGATAAGAAAGCAGCACATACCACATTCTTGACACTATTATCTAAAGAAGTAAGAAATTGAAGCTCAGAGCTTTATCACAAAACTAGAACTCACTCTGATAATTGCTGCAGCTGCCTTAAAGCTCATATGGGCCACGGATTCCCTTTTCCTGCGGGGCAGGCGGGTGTAGCCCGACCGTACACTACCTAATGATGCCAAGGACACAACGCCAGGAGTCAGAGGAGGAAGGGCAGGATGTGGGGTGCGTGGACGATCCACTTCATCTGGGTGCCTGAAGGGACGGCCTCGGGCCAAAGGATCTACAATCTGTAAGAATAAAACAGTTGGAGCAATTAGTCTCATACTCAGCCTGCTGAAATGGAACGGGAATGTTGCTTTAAATTTTAATCATATCAACCATATGATGGCACCTTAGACAAATGCTTGATTCACCTCCCCTTATAGGATCTCCTCTCGCCAACATCTCCCTGATCTTTTTAATCACGATTTTCCCCATCATTTTTTTAAACAGATGATGTCAAGGTTTCTCTCTGAGACTGTGACTGTCCATCACTCCTTTAAATTTCCTTACAGGAAGGGAGAATTAGGATTCACTCTTTCATTAAGCAGAGGGAGGCCATCACCTCAATGACAAATGCCTGGGACAATGCCAGGCAATTTCTTTCACAGCCATAAGCTGGCTTCCTGAACAGTTAGATGATTTGTGTGCACGGAGGGGTGCCATCTTGTTTTTCACCTCAGCTAATCTTGTAGGAGTTCCTCTGGCTGACTGTGGCTTCCCAGATTCCAAATTGGAGTTTTGTTATTGCCTGATACCAGACATTTTCCCTTGGCAGTGAGCTGAACTTGAAGGCCTTCAAAAGATGAAATTCTGACTTTCTGGCGGCCCTTTTCCAATAAACTTTACATCCAAGAGTGATTATAATTTCTTCTCTACAGTCAAATCCAGTGTGACTGTTTTTCTGCGTTACCAAGTCTGTTACGCAATAACACCTACCTTGGGCATTTTTGTTGGCTTTGGGGATTCTGTGCCTTGGAAAGAAGGCACCTCCTGGCTGTTCACTTCTATTTCCCTGTAGGCAGGTTTGAGTTTTCCATAGCGCAGGCTGCAGTGCTGAAGGCTTTTGCGCTGCCAGTTCTGCTGCTTTCCGTCCCAGTCATTGCTGATGCCAAACCACTGAGCTGCCCCTCTGAGTGTAGCAAAGAGGAGACCAATGTCATAGGGCATTCATAGCAACTTCAACATTTTAGGGAAGTAACTGGAGGCATCTAATCCACCCAGGTCTGAACATTTATGTAGCTGCGCTTCCAGGAATGGCTGATCTATGGATGTGCTTTCACAGATGGAAAGGGGGAGGGTCTTGTAGTAAAGCTGACAGTAATTATGAAGACTCCTGGGTAGAAATATTCAATTTTTTTCATCAAGTCTTCAAAATATGTTTAAGGGGAAAAAAAGCTAGAATCTAGCCTGGTAAGGCACACCAATTTGATGGTGGGGTCGAGCCGCTTTTTATGGATAATATTTTCTTCCTTTTCAGCAACTGCAAATTATTGTGGCTCAGATCTATGAAAAGATATAGCCATGCTTAGCAGCTGAGATGGAAAGGGAACAATAAACACAACTCTCTCACGTACAGATAGTCCTTGACTTACAACCATTTGTTTAAGGGTGGTTCAAAGTTACCTCAGAAAAAGTTATTTATGATTTGAAATTGCATCCCTTGCAGGATCCGTGCAGTTGTGTAAGTGCAATTTGGGCATTTGGCAGCCAGCTTGAGTTTGCAATGATTGCAATGTATTGCAGCCATGTGATCATGATTTGAGACCTTCTCAGCTGACCTCTGACTAACAAAGTAAATTGGGGATACCTGATTCACTTAATGACCACAAGGTTCGCATAAGGAACATTTAATTCGCTTAACTACCATGATAAATTTGCTTAACGACTGTGGTAAAAATTGTCATAAAATTATGCCCTATCATTTGATGACTCACATAATGGCCACATTGCTTAGCAACCAAAATCCCAATGTAAGTTGAGGTCTGCCTGTAATTGATATGCATCTGCCTTCTTTCCCCTTGTTTGACACAACTCTCAGTTTCGAACAAGTCTAGGTTCAAGCAATGGCTAATCTTTTTTTGTAAGCATAATGACATTCAATTATACTATATATTCTCAAGAAGGAAAGATGTTGAGTGTACAAATATATTCAGTTCGTCTAAGTTCACCTAAGCACAAAAATCAAACCCCCACCCTCTCACAAATTATCCACAGCTTTTGTTTATGTTTCATATTATGCTATTGCTTTTCTAAGCGCTGCCCAGAATCATTATTATGAGGCAGGCAGCTGAATAAATAGAAGAAATCAGTCAAATAAATAACAATAAAGTAACACGGTCGGATAAAGTTCTCCTTACTTGCGAATATTCTGGGACAATGAGGTTTGCCTATGGAAGGCGGGATGTCTTTCAAAGTTGCTGTCTTGTCTTTTCAATCTCGACTCCTGGAGACTCACACTCTTTTGAAGAGCTGGGTTTTTTTTCAGAAGCTAAAAGGAGACATTGAGGTCATCAGAAAGAAAGATGGAGAGGGCGGATTGATCCAGAGATCACTCAACTATCCATGCAATTTATGAATTCTCAAGAAATCATACTTCTTGATTAGGGAGGGATCAGGGCCTTTCTCCAGTTTTTGGCTAGATAAACTGGGCAAGCTAATTAATCAGGCGTAGATATATGTGTGAGGGTAAAATTGTACATAGATCAAATTACATACTTGCCTCTGAGCAGTTTATAACTTAGGGACCAGCGAAAGAGAAAAGGAAAAAATGCAATGGAGTAAGGGATGGGATGGATGAAATTTTCTACTCTGGAAGTGCAACAGTCACAAAAACTCTCTATAGAATATTGAAGGACTGGCTGGAGCTTACAAAATATTTTATCTTTATCTACGCTTATATGATGACCCCTTGTCATTAGCTAGTGAGCACTCACAGTATGTGCAGTAGAATAGACAATGCTTTTAAATGGTACAACACAGCAAATCAATGAAATAAAAACTAAGTATTTTAACTGGCTGATTATCTTTGAAAGATTATTACTATAGTGGCTTTTTGGAAGACAGTTAATCTAAGGGAAGATTGCCTGAATCCAGGAATGGTTTACTGAAGCATAGCAATTCTGATCAATGGGATCCAATTTGGCTTGAATCTCTTAATAACCACTCTATAATGAGAGAATATCGCAGCATATTTGGATGTTTGAATACTGCAGCCAGAAGAAGTTAACGCTTTATAGATCCTTCTTAGACAACTTACATCCAGTTTCTCCTTTCAGAGAAGATTCTGGTTTGTTTGTTTATTCCTGTCAGAAGCATCACTATTAAAATAAGGCATACTATATGACATAAAATTTAAAATATAAAACACAAGGTTAAAATATGTACAAATTAAACAGATCTTGCCCAGAAATTAGCAACATTAGTTGTGTTCTATCACACTGCCATGAGGTCCTCAGGTGTTCACTGATCACGACACAAAGGACAGGTATACATGTGTGTTATCTGCATGTCACCACAATTGCAAAGAGCAGAAGCAACTGGATAGCCTCATTTATTTGAAATGTCTTTGAATCTTGTTGTGCCCATGCAGTGTCTATTCAATGATTTCCATACCTCTGCTTTTGTCAGACAGAAGGTGATGGGTGAAAAAGACCCTCGCTGAAGAAGATTATCTAGAATGGATGGAAATGGCATGATTGTTCTTGTGGATCTTGATTGTGAGGAGTGCAGCTTTTGTTTTCTTACTAGATCTTTCAGCAATGTTTGAAGCTATGGAGCAGTGCATTCTTCCACACAAAGGTTGGAGTTAGAAGTACTGAATTTCAGTGGTTCCACTCCCTTCTAAGTGTCAGCATGTTAACACTAATCTATGATGGTGGGATTGAATAAACCATTCTCATATGGGATGTGAAATATCAGATTGCAAGATGAATGTAATTTACGACTGTGAATGTATCTTATGCTTATTTATACAAATGATTATGCCTATATATACAATGATTATGCTTATATATGCATATGATGATGATTATGCTTATATATACACAAATGATTATGAATGCATCTATTGTAATCACGGTTTATTGTATGTATGTAGGTATTGAGCATGTACACCGGAGACAAATTCCTTGTGTGTCCTGACACACTTGACAAAACACATTCTGATTCTGATTTGGGAAGTGTTTTAACTTAGAGCAAGTGGCTTTGAAGCACGAAACACTGCTTTGTGCTTGAAACAGACCGACTCACACTTGAAACAGGATGTTTTGATTTTGAAGCATTTTTTACACTACTGTAATGCATGATAATAAGAGAAACCTTTCCACATAGCACATAACAATGGAAACCTCACAATTAATAGACATTTATCTCCATACCTCTGTTTGGCTGTTTTCCTCTTCTGTCTTCACTGGAGGGATCATGATAGAGAGGTTGGGGGGTTTCTTGCTCTGAAGTCGACTGCTGCTGGTGCTAGAACGGCTGCTTCCATTTTTATCGCTGTCTGCCATCTTGGACCAGAAGGTATTAGTCTATCTGTAATGAGGAAAGAAGCAAGGAATTAACTCCTTCATGTTCATTATATTAAAAGCAACTTTTCCCACATTTAAAGGTATCCTCCTTGTAACCTCCAACCATCAACCCCAGCCATTAGAGGAATGGCAGTGCCAACATACTTTGAAAGGTCCAAGGTGGGAAAAGAAGATTTAGGGAGTGTGATGGATCAGTAGATTAACATACTATACATCTGTTGTGCAACAACTACAGCTCGTTTTAGAGAGGCAGAGCAGCTTGGTAATGTGCAAAGGATTAATTAATGCATTAGTTTTGATTTTCAGGGCTACCTATTTTTGCCCCAGGAGCTCTAGGTGTCTAAACATAGATAAACGACATTGAAGCAACATAAAAACTCTAAGGACACACAGGTAAAAAACCAATTAACAATAATGCAAAACCACAACTACATAGTTTTCACCACCACCCCAGTTCAGGAACAGATAATTTAGACAGAAAGCTTTGAATAATCAATTTTGTTTTATGCTTAATTCATTTGTACCCTGTGTTTCTAAAATTACTAAGCTAGTAAGGGAGATTTCAATAGTATGATTACAAGAAGACCTTACTTAATGTCAGTCCTGTTTGGGAACTGCTCAAAGTTATGAGGGTGCTGAAAAGTAATTTTATTGTTGGTCCTTGCGCTTACGACTGTTGCAGCATCCCTGCAGTCATGCGACTAGTGGCATTAATGAATGTGACAGCATCCCACAATCACATGATCGCCATTTGTGAGCTTCACAGCCAACTTCTAGGCTATGGAAGGCGTTCTGGTGGCGCAGTGGTTAGAATGCAGTATTGCAGACTGACTCTGCTCACAGCCTGCAGTTTGATCTTGTCAGGGCTCCAAGGTTGACTCAGCTTTTTATTCTTCCAAGGTCGGTAAAATGAGGACCCAGATTGTTGGAGACAATATGCTAACTCTGTAAACTGACAAGAGAGTGCTATAAAGCATTATGGAGTAGAATATAATTCTAAGAGCTATTGCTACTGCTATTGGCATTCTAACAAGTAGTCAACGGAAAAACCAGCAGAAAAAATGCAAATCATAGCCAGATGGTGTTTTACTCAACAAAAGACCTGTCAGTCACAATTGTGGTCTTTATATGAGTACTACCCATAAAGATAATACACAATGTATTATTTTGTACATTTTCAGGAAATTGTGTTTAACTAGAATGGGAAATACTTCAGACTTCACATTACAAGCCTCCAGATGAGGATACAGGACCGGTGTCTCTACAGTAGGTTAAAACCTTTATGTAAACAGAAGGAGAATCAATCATTAATGGGGCTTTAGGCATAAGCAGTTTGGACACGAAGCAGAAACTATCAGGAGGGATGCATCATTCCAGTCTCTTTTAAAAAATATTTTCAATTCTTGGAGCTCTGCTTAGAAATGATGAAAGGAAGCCAAGTGAAATGTTTTTGGAACATGACTTTTAGTAACCTCGTAACTTATTGATCCTTTTCCTAAACTGATAATCCCTGCAAAATAAAGCATATTTTTTAAAAAGACATTCAAATTCACTGGGTGGATTAAAAATAATCTCTGTTTCTACATTCCTTCCAATCAACTTTAAAGGCACTATTCTCTTTAAATCTGTCCTCGTAAATGCTGCAAGTTTCACACCCCCACAGCCTTATTTCTTTTTATATTAATTATCTCCCCCCCCACACACAAACAAGGTTCTTGTGCAGGTACCCCTTGTT
>JANHFO010002062.1:154665-164783 GCA_032468095.1 Pareas carinatus
GAAGTAGGGTGGACTAACCAAATGGCTGTGAAATAACATGTCTTTGCATGAAGAAGAGGGGCCATCAATGAGCCATAAAATTTCTATCAATAGTCAGAATTGGATATCGCAGTCATTTTCCTAGTGAATCCTCGCTGCTGGAGAAAGAAAGATATCCTACCCAAAGTGCTACTTCTTACATTAGAAAAGTTGGGAGAGACAAAGGAATGTCAGAGTGTTCTGTTTTAGAGCATGAAAGTCATAATAGGGAGAAAAGGAAGGCAGTTTTGCTGGAAAGGGTTAATAGCACAGGAAGGAACAAGTCATGTTAGAAGGAGAAGTGATGCAAGCCAACCATATGCCACTTGCTGATCTCCTCATGAAATACACACTTGTAAAATAAGCAGTTTCTGAAACATCCACATTACACCAAGGAGAATGTTGAAATCATGCTTCCTGGTTTATTGGTTTAATTTAAAATTGTCACAATACCTTCACTGGATTTTTTTTTGGAGGGGCGGGGGTGCCTTTGAGTCAGCCTTGACTCCTGGCAAGTGCCTGCAATTTTCTTGGCAAAATTTTGGAAGTGGTTTGCCATTGCTTGCTTTCTGGGGCTGACAGGGAGTGACTGGCCCAAGTTCATCCAGCAGGCTTTGTACCTAAGGTGGGACTAGACCTCACAACCTCTCAGCTTGAGCCAGATACCTTAACCACTACATCATACTGGCCCTTCATTGGAAATACTGTGTTTCTCCCAAAATAAGACTAGGTCTTATATGAATTTTTGTTCCAAAAGACCCATTAGATCTTATTTTCCGGTTAGGTCTTATTTTGGGGGAAATATGGTATTAAATGTGTCTATCTGGCTGACGGTCTTAACTGGGGCTTATTTTTGGAGTAGGGCTTATATTACGAGCATCCTGAAAACCATGCTAGGATTTATTTTCTGGTTAGGTCTTATTTGGGGGGAAACAGGGTAGGATATTGTATATGTGCTAGAACGAGAGACGAAGGGAGAATGACATCACATTTTCATGTGATGTGATACCAGCTTCTAAAAGAGCATTTTGTGAAATTCTCATCATGTAAAGTATTTCTGGAACAGGAATGTGGCCAGAGGTATTAATTAAATTAGGCAACAATTGGTTCTGACAGTATTTCAAGCCTGCACACGTCTCCTCAGGAGGAGGAAGCCACCGAGAGGCCACAGAAAGAGTTCCCAGGAAAACATATGCAGAATTATAGGCCAGTGGCGATTCCTGTTGAGGTACTCAATTTCTCTACCATCCATTGTCTGGGCAGCCACGTTTTGTTCTTCTGCATGACCTCCTATCCAGAACTGCCACTTCTCCCTCTCTATGACTTCACCTGCAATTCTGATCATCTCTCTGATTATATTCTCAGGCCTGTCTTTTCCAGCTCACTTCCCCTGCCCTTGCTGTTAAATGTTATCTAATTTTGTTAACAACCAGCTTTCAGGAACCAGCCTGAATCAGCTAGATAATACCCCTGGGCATGGCCTATCCTATTATTTTTACCCATGACATAGAGTTTCCCTCACCAAAACAAAAATCCTCCAGGATCCAACTGAGCTGGCATGAGAACAGCAGGAAACAATAACATGGTGATCCTTTTGGCAGAAAAAATGTAAATTGGCAACCTGCATATACATTGCAATGTATAAGCAAGTCATGGCCTGTAACCTGTATTTTCCTGTTCAAACAATAAAACATTCAGTTTCAGAGTCCCTATAACCAAGTTACATTATCCAGCCTTGTTCACCCTAATGTTTTCAGGTGTATTGGAATACATCTCCCAGCACCCATAGTTGGCATGGCCCAGCCACATGGGGAAAACCTGAGAAATCATTTATTCACTTTTCAATTCTCTTTTGTCAGTCTTTAGGTTATGATTTGTGCCAAATTTACTAAGAGAACAGGGAACACTCACCTCACCACATCATAAAAAAATTTTAAGACACCATAATAACCCTTTGACGGTGTGGCCATGAAACAGAATAATGATTGGACAGAAACAAAATTAATTTAAGATTTATGATAAGGGCCCTAAAATGAAGAGTCTAGTGACAGATTCATTTAAAAAGTGAACTATTTAAACCTCCAATGCAAACTATAAACATCCATATATAGCAGTTATGTAGCTTTTAACTCTTTTGGCAAAAATCTGAAGGCCACAGAGCATGAAAGGACCTTGAAAGGACATTTATTTATCTCTATTTATCTCCATGTCTGTCTGTCTGTCTGTCTGTCTGTCTGTCTGTCTGTCTATCTATCTATTTTTGAATCCATATTTCCAGAAGCATTCTCCTCCTGAGGCAGTTTCAAAAGAATGTGACTGATCCGTCATGAATCTCAACTGATGGAATAAAAAAATAGCAGAATCATCAATACTTAACTACTGCACAGAACTTCATCAGAAATCCATCAAGCAGCCAACAACTGATCAAAAAACAATTCTACCATGAAGGATTTTTGGTTCAAGAAAGACTGACCATGACATAACAAGCTACACTAACTAATCATTAGATTGTGATTCACGTTTCCCCCCAAAGAGAATGGTGGAAGAACATTAGGAATAGGTGGAAGCATCTGCTCTCACCCACAACAATTCCATAAACAAAGCAAGGCAATTAATTACACAATTTAAGAGCTTCATGTGGAAGCACTTTACAGTACTATTCAACCATCATTTGATAGCCCTCAGCTGACATGGAGCAATCTGAGCAATACATTCTTAAACAGTCCAGTCTGATGGGCAGATTGGCTAATTTTTCTATGGGAGTCATATAATATCTAGAGCATCTCTATTCTGATTTTCACAACATGCGTTTTTATTGATGCAAAGTAAAAAAGAGCAGGAAGAAAAGCAAACACCAGAACTATTGTTCAGGTTTTGTAACTGCAAAGTTCATCCTCAGCGATCTCTTCGTTTTCATGCTACACTTGGTCTCCTGATGAAAACTAATCCACTATCCTATCTTAATTTGTGCGCCAGCTACCAAAACTTGTGGTTTATCAAATGTCTTTTACTCATGTCTTTTCCTCTTAGTGCTATGTGGCCTGAGAAAAAGATATAGAATTATCATTTTTATGCAGAAATACTTGAGTTTTAATCTTGTTTATTCACTTGAACCACTTTAGCTAGCTATTCTGGAAGCCCCGGACAATTTTGACTAAAACTCCATAATTCTTTATCAGTATGACTGAAACCTATAACTGAATTAGGGGAATTGCAGTTCAATATGTCTGGAGATATAGAGGACCAAAGACATGACCTTGGAGAGATATGCAAAGATCATTAGCAAAACATGAGCTCAGTCTGGGAAAACAAGACTAGCATGAGAAAGAAATATAAGATTGCTCCTCCTTGATTCTCTGTGGAATAAGAGGGAGGGAAATAGGGAAAACACTATCAAGCTTTCAATATTCTATTACTATAGCCAATAAATAGAGTTCTAGAATTTCTTGTGGTGCCTGTTTCCTGACCTGGCCTATCTTGAAAGCATGACAGAGAATGAAGAGAGGGAGAGAGGGAGGGTGTGGGAGGAGAATTAAAAGAAGATTCAGCACTAAAATATTCCATAATATTTCTGAAATAGTTTCCCAATTCCCTCTACCAGGACTAAAATAAACACAAGGCAAGAAATACCAGAGCAAGGCAAGACACTACTAACTTTAATTTTATTTTTAATTTAAAACAAATTTTTTCCAAACTCTAGATTACTAGAGCAATGGGAAAACATTGCAAACAGTCTAAAAGATAGTTTCCTTCTAAGGCTCAAATCACTACTGCAATCCTGGTGCTATAAAATAAAAACTTTAAAAAGTATCTCCCGTTTTACTAGCAAAAATATATAATTTAATTCCCCTGGCACCATTATGGAGCATTCAGGATTGATTCAATTACGTGATTCCAAGTGTTTATATCAACACTGTAATTTATACATGATTTAATCAGGGATGATATCATGCATTCATGCAATAACTCTTATTGCATCTAGAGATCTCTATATCAGGATGGACCTATGCACACTCCATTAATGCTACTTTTGACATACAGAAAGGTTCAGTGTAGTGGTTTGGATACATCTTCTGCCTGACCTCACACCAACTTTCTTACTGATTGTACCCCTTGAGTTGGAGAGTATAGCAATAAGCTCCAAATAAAACTTGGTTGAAGTACACGGAAGAAGATCTAGCAAACCTAGACTCAACCCAATAGAAGTAAAACAACCGGCCTACCACAAACCAAAGAAATGGAAGAATATGCTACTTGACAACAGTAGTCCCATATCCCTTACAACCACATTTTGGTTACATTGTGAGTCAGTATCAAATGCAAGCTCCTTTAAAAGTTGAGGCTCCCTATTGAACCAATGAAGACAGAAACTTATGACATTGTTCACATGATCAATGCAGAGGCAAGGATATATGAATAAGCAAAACCCCACTTTCAAACATCCAAACATTTTAATATTCAGAGCTGTAAGTATATAGTTACATATGTCGAAAACACGTGTTATAAATGAACCAGATGAGAAGGGTAACAGGCAAATACATTTTGGAAGTGGAAAGCTATATTTTGAAAAATCGTAATTTCCAGTCAGTAGCCTTTAGGCTTAGGGGGGAAAAATGGGTGGATGCTTTTCAGCTTAAGGAAACAAATTGCTTCATTACAAGCCTTTAAAATTAATTACCTTCAGAATCTACATTTGGAGGGACACTAAATTCTTGAATGATTCAATATTTATATCACACCACTGGACTCCAATGGCAGCAATAATTAGGAATCTGTATTATGGTATATAAGAATCTGAGCTGTTACATTTCCTCTACTTACACATGCAGGGGGGAGAGAAAAAGAGTGGGAGGAGAGAGAGAGAGAGAGAGAAAGAGAGAGAGAGAGACAGACAGACAGACAGAGAAAGACAGAGACAGAGACACACACACACAAAGAGAGAGATGCATGCTTCTTTTTGCTATCAATTAGATTTTCAGAAAATATACTTTTTCTCACACTATTTGAATATCACATTATGCTCTGGGTCTTTTGCAAGTCAGCCACACATAGTAAAGAAACCACTAAAGCAAAGCAAACCACAGATAGAAACAACAAAAGCAGCACTAGATGAGGACAAGGGAAGAAAAGGCAGGATTTCTGAAGTGTTGAGTCAGCACCCTATATCCATCCACCCCAAGGCTTGATGGATTCCCTTGAAGCTGTGGGCACTGGCAGGATAAAACACGGGTGATGAAATGGGCAGTAAAAGAGTTCTTGATCTGAAAGGGGAATGTGAAACAACACCCACTCTAGTGAAAAGGCAGATGCAGAAGCCGGCTGGGAACTCACTTGTGGGTGTCTAACAGCTGTTGCAGAAACTCTGGAAAAAGTAAAGGGGGCAGCCAATATCTGAAGTTTCAATTAGTAGCTCTTGTTTACAGGCTAAAAAATCAGTGGCAATGGTGCATACCACGGCAATCCCCATGACCTAATCTGTATAACCAGAGGATGATTCAAGTCTCAGGACTTACAGAATGTGTAGTGGACCATTCGGACAAAGACTTATTAGACTTAGAAAGCAACACTTGGAGCTAGTAGAATACCTTGGAAGTTTCTTGAAGAGAATGTCTATGGAGATTCTCAATCATCCAGGTCATGGTTGTCCCAAAGGACAACTTTTACAAACAGAAGCTGTTCAATAAAAACAATTAAAACAATTCAAAACAGATATGAGTACAGGTGGCCCTCAAAATACGCCTGTAATGGAGCCTTCCTATTATGCTTGCATGTTGTGGCGGTCATAAATTGGGTAGGTCATATGACTAACTCCATTTTATGACCTTTTTGTGGCAGACATTAAGCAAACGTTGCAGTCATTAGGTGAATCCATTGCTAAGTGACCTGTCATAAGTTGAGAACTATCTTTTATATTGTCCAAAGTAAAATATAACAATATTGAAGTAGCAGTTAGTACCTGATAGAAAGAAAGGGGAGATGGGAACAAAGGAGGAGCTACTGGAATGCCCTTTTAATATTTTTTAATTTTTTTTTGTTTTTCTTTTAATTTTCTAAACAATTTTTTGAATATGTATTTTTTTCTTTCTGATTTTTTTTTTGCTTGCATGCCTTATTTAATCCATAAAGAAGCATTGTGGAAAAAAACCTCCCAAAAATTTCAACTGATTTTAGTTGATACCCTGTTCAAGAATAACTAATATTTTAGAAATGAACTCATTCCATTTTTGTTGTTGGAGATGCAATGTCTTTGTTAGACAAAGACAATGGACTTACAATCAAAAGACTTACCATTCAGCATTGGGGGAAAAATATATATGGCTCCAAATTTTCATCAGACTGATTAATATACAGATCATCTAACGAATGACTTTAATGAGTCATGGGCCTCACATTATTTATACATTTTCATAAAATGTCTTTTTATTTTTGTGTCTGTTTTAGCCTTTTCTCCTTTAAAAATTTTGTGTGTTCTTTTTCTTTGTTTTTATTAACTGAATATTAAAAAAACAAAAAGATGGGAGACAATAGGATTTGACTTGTAAAAGACTGCTGAGCAGGTTTGCAGAGCTAACTTTATTTTTTCTCCTATAATTCAACAGCATGCTGAAGACTGAGGGGGTGGCGATATTAATCCTAACCTATTCTCTGGATAAGAGGTGAGCAATATGCATTTAATCTCCATCCTCCTTATTTTGCAGTCCAACAACACACTTGTATATTCTAGGATGTCTAGAGATGCTGAGATTTAGAAGTATATAAATTAACAAGGTAAAAAGGTGTTCCGATTTTAAAAACACACAGCAAAAATAGGAACCTTAAGATTTCAATGGATTTAGACTATTTTATTCACCCGCCAATGCCTGTTTCCAAAAAGTGCAAAACTATGGAGCAAAATGCCATCTTTCTTGTCTCAAGAGTGCTTTTTCCAAAAGGAAACTGGACTTTCTTGGTGCTTTCTTTGAAAACGTTTTCCTTTTCATCCAAGAAGCTTCTTCAGTTCTAATGATTGAGCATCTCCGTAGACATTTGCCATTTTTCTTCTACTGATGGGAACACTGTATGGCCAAGCCCCCTTCAGCTCTCAGATACTGAAAAGAATGTGACTGTGTGTGTTTTTAAAAGAGTGGCTCCTGGCCATTCTAGTATAAAAAATCATGTAGGAGGCATACAAAAAGGAATGTACAAGATGAATTGGTTAATATTTGTCCATCTTTCAACAAAAATAAAGAAAAATTTTGTATACTCAGAAGACATTATTTTGAATTGTACATTGTAGAAAATGCGCATCAGATTCTTGCTGCCACTGCAAGAAGGACAGGTGCAAATTTCAATTTTTATAAGCTCTTCTCCATGTAGGAAAACAAATAGGATTGAAACTAGTCCATAGGACACAGAATTTTCTCTTATCGTCCAGAAGCTGTCTTATGAATTGCTGTCTTAGAGTTAAAGACTTAATCAGCAGATGGGTGTTGTACTGAGCTTATTGACTTTTTTTTAAAGTAAATAATATACCTTAAAAAGGAGTGAGGAGCTGAAGATGTACACAACTTTGCAGACAACAGGCATTTGATGCTGCGTATTCCAGCTCCCATTTCAAGTTTGCATAATAATCTGTCTGCTTCCTGTCGTGAAGCAAGGGAAGGCTTCCAGCACATGTTCTCATTTACTAGAAAGGGAGGAACTTACGTGTTGGCACAGCATAGACTGTCAGTAATGCTGCAAAACCAGTTGGAAAGCAGGATTTCCAGCCAGCCAGTTTCCATTTCAAGATTCGTCCCTATCGCAAAAACAGACCTCTAAATTTGGCTAGCTGTCCGACTTTCATTAGACAGCCTGCGGCTTGTTTGGTTGAAGACAGTCAGCCCCTTTGCCACACTGGTTTTCTTTGTTCTTTCTACTTTGTTTTAAACATGCTATGGTGGGTCTAGATCCTTTAGGCACAGACCCCCCTCATCCTGGCCACACCCACTTTGCCCCCAGCCACCCACCTCAGTTGAGTTACAGCCAGCTTTCCTCCTCTGCTGGTCCTCCCTTGGCTATTCTCCATGGGCCCCTGGTCCTTGGTCCAAAAGCACAGCTCCTTTAAAAAAACAAACTTGTGGAGCAGCCACAGTACTTGCATCAAAATCTTGCATCACACGCTGCCCATCCCAGAGCTCCTCCGATCACCCTGCCCACTGTCAATTACGCACTGGCACCACAGCATCATTCTGCCTGTCACCAATTGGGCTGAGGGGCTATTTGTCAAATGGTGTCTCGGTGAATGGGCAGAAACAAAGAGTGGGGGTCTGAAATCCAGGGGCCCATTGGCCATGGAGAATAGGCAGAGGAGGAAAGCTGGGTGTAACTCAGCTGTGGTGGAAGCCTGGGGGCAAAGTGGGCATGGTCAAGGGTCTGTGCCTAAAGGTCCCCTTCCAGCTATGGTTGCCCTAAGAACCTTTTCCCGAGAGAGATGGGCTACAGCCAGAGAGTCGTCATGGTGTAACTATGGCTGGTGTTGGGCAAGACCCAATTTGAAATTCCCCTTCCACCAAGAAGTTAACATGACCTCTCAGTCTCCACCCAAGGAAGGTCTGCCACTGAAATGGAGGAGGAAGTTTAAGGGCTGATGTGAGTCAGTCACAATCTGTCAGACCAGCTCCATGACAAGGTTTCTGTGAGACATGAGGGTGAGCCCACATATGTTGCCCTGAGCTCCTCTGAAGACAAGTGGGAGAAAACGTAGTCCCACATGGACAGAACATTGGAAAAGAAAGGGAATGGTGACCCTCCTCTCTGAGCAGGAAACAACTGTACAAATAGCAACCTTGTTAACTTGTTCCAGCTGTGAGTTTTCCTCTGCCGGATATTGATCCCATCCCCACAACAGGAAGCTGAAAGCATCATATGGCCCACAGGCTCTAACACAATGCATTTTTCTCTGGGCAGCTATGAATTGCCTCTGCGTAGCTTGAGGGCCTTGAACTACTCTATCAAAAGTAACACACACATGCTATGCTGTTGACCTTTCCCTGAAATAATGGCTAACCCTGGTGCCCTTATAATGCTTGAGTCAACCATCAAGAAATTGTGTCCTGCAAATTATGCAGAGAGGGGGTGGTGGCAGAGGGAGAGAGAAAATTAGCAGACTTTCTTTTCCATTCTGGCATTTCCCTACTCAGCATTAAGGAACTCTTTGCTCACAGAGAAGCCAAAAGAGGAGGCCGCCTTAAGGTCATTCATTAAAAGGCTACAAAAAGTCAAACATAGCTGTGGAACTATGGTCAACTCCAAGTCTTTTCATCTTTTCTCCAAAATCTAAGCAGAGCCTCTTCTTGGCTCCATAAATTGCTAATCTGTGTACCCAGCAAAGAGCATTTTCATCAATAAGACTCAACAGATGAAAAAAAAACATAATTTCAAAGGAAAAAACACTTTGGAAATAGAAGTTTTGTTTGAAATTATCTTCTGTTCAGGTCTTTCTAGAGGACTTTCCTTACAGAAACACTATGTTTTGTTTTAACACACATGCCAAAAGTAGCCCTTCAAGAAAGCAGCCTATCAAACAGAGATGATCTCATTTTGCTATCTTTGTTAGTTATAACTATTTCTAAACTAATTATAAAAACATGCCTCAATGCTGCTTTGTGGCTTTATGAGAAGGTGTCTGTCTTACAAAGGGGCCTGCATTTTCCAGACACAAACTTAATCCGGATTAATAATGTGGTCTACAATACATTGAGTTAAAATGAAAATACGTTCAGTAGGTGACACATTCATTCTTTGCATATTTAATTTTTCTAACACATTAAAGTCTGTTGGACTAGTGGTTAAGGCATTAGAATAGAAACAGGGAGACTGTGAGTTCTAGTTCCACCTTAGGCACAAAGCCAAAGGGTGACCTTGGGCCAGTTATTCTCTCTCAGCCCAAGGAAATAGGCAAACCACTTCTAAGATCTTGACAAGAAAACTGCAGGGACTTTTTCAAGCAGCTGTCAGGAGTCAACACTGACATGAAGAAACGCATGCACACATACCCAGTTTCTAACACTTTAAAGCAGAGGTCTCCAACCTTGGTCCCTTTAAGTCTTGTGGACTTCAACTCCCAGAATACTGGGAGT
>JANHFO010002063.1:84445-94653 GCA_032468095.1 Pareas carinatus
ACCCCTCCATTAGTACTGTTCAATGAAAAATTCAAAACCAAACAGGGAAGCCCTCCAATCAGGAGAGGCTGCAATAGTCCCCCAATCAGAAGAAAGGAAACAAACTATATTTTGTCCAATCACAACCTCTAGAATTAAAAAATTAAAATAACTTACATAAAAATTAATATTTTGAAAAATCCTTTCTTAGTGAGTGCCTAGATGTGAAGATGAACAGATTTACCAAATTTCAGGTTTGTATCATTATTAGTTTGGGAGATCTGGTGATGAATCAGTGAGTGGTATTTCACATTTATATATATAGATAAGGGATATATGATTGTAATCACTGTCTGTCAATTACAGCCTTATGAATGTACTTTGTGATTATGAATGTATCAAGATTGTAATCACTGTCAATTATATTCTTATGATTGTAACCACAGTTTGTTAATTATAGCCTGTATGTAAGAATAGAGCATGTACACCAGAGACAAATTCCTTGTGTGTCCAGACATACATGGTGAATAAATTCTATTCTATTCTATTCTGCCATCCTAAAAAGCATCAGGATTTTAGTGGTATTTGTATTTTAAAGCAGTATCTGAACAATTCAACCAGGTTAACAAAGGAACCATGTTTTTCTTTATAAAAAAAACCCTCAGAATCTTTTTTTTATATATTTTATTGGTTCCATTACACCAAGGGATAGTGCACACAAAATGTGAGGCTCAAAATAAAACACTTTATTGAATAATAGAAGAAGGATAGTATCAATATATTTTTATCTGGTCAAGAAATTTCTCCACAACAGCCTTTTGGTGCTTAGTGATCCAATACTCATAGAGCTACTAATGGTTTTCTAATCTCATTGACTGTAATACTAGAGTTTTAAATCTATTTAGTTCAATTTTCTGACATGCAACGGAGACGAAAGGGCATATTGACTGGCTTTGTGTTTTATTTTTATTAGATTAGAAAATGACCAGCCTTTTGCATCAGTAACATCGCTTGGATTCTTTTCTTCTGCCTCTGCTTTTCTTTTCTTTTTTAATTTTGGATGATGGAAGGAAGAGGATGAAAATGCAGTATGCTAATCAAGTTCATAGATTCAGACTCAAGATTAATCTATGCCAATTAAGTTCATTAGGGCAATTACATTACAGTTCAAATATAGAATGAATTGTGATGATGTACTTTATTCATGCTGCAAAAGTAAACTCCAAATAGTGTATTTGTAGAATTTGTTGATGGAGACCTTAGAACAATCTTGGGGGAAATGATTTATTTAGCCTAATTTATTTTCTTTCTACAAAGTTTCCTTGTGTAGCAAAGAGATTTGAAAATGACCTCTACTTAGGTCGATGGAGGCTATTTTAAGCCCTGATGAATTCAAGAATGATTTTTTAGACAGGGCCATCACAGACCAGCTTTCATTTCATAACAGCAATTCACCTACATCAAAATGCTGCCGTGCACAGGAATTAGTTTGAAAACTACCTCTGCTGACATCAATGGGAGCTATGCCAAGTCTTATGGGGATTGATACGTTTTTATATATATGTAGGATTAAAAAAAAAAGTCCAAGAGCTGAAATGGGAAAAATCTTGAGAATAAATTCTTCTAACTCTGAAAATGCTTCTTTTAACTCAGGACAATTTTAAGTATTCGGTTTTCTGGATTTTTTACTACTAATTTGGAGTGAACATCTGCCCTTTTATACACAAAAACAAAGAATCGGTTTTAATTATTCTTTTTCACTGTTGCGCTTTCTTCTTGTTTAACAAGCAATCACTTTTTCAATGGAAACTCACCTTCTCAGACCCCATTTTTTTTAAAAAAAAACCAAAATGCAATTAACATAAATTATTGTAGGCAAAACTAGTCATGACTGTATGCTCAGTTCATGTTATTATGTGGGTGTGTGGGTGTGCACGCACATGTGTGTGGGGTGTGTATAGGGAGATAGATAAGGGATGTCAGGTACGCTGTGATCTCATTGCACAATAACATGAGTTATATAAATTGCATACTCCATGTGAAGTTGTCACAACAATATGAGGGCATCATGACTGATATCAGATGGTTGTGCTGTTCAACACATTGTCCCCCACTCTTTCTTCCTCAGATCATCTACTCCCAGTTTTTGAAACTCTTAAATCTATTTTATTTTGAAGCTCCTCAGCAGTTTCCCACTGATTAGCTGGTGTACCCTGTGAGAACTGGAAAGAGCTCAGGGGACCTGTTCTTCAAGCATCCCATTTGAAGGGCACCTCCTTCAAATAAATTAGGAGTTTCAAACCATGTATTACTACATTAACCAGGAAGGTTCACCTAAGATATTGAAACACAAAATTATCACAACACAAAAGAGTGTTGAAGGCATAATCTAGTCTTTTTGGGTAGAGTGCTCAATCAACTCAACTGAAATAATTGGATCAATAAAAGCAACAGTGCTGTCAGATTTGAAGGAACTCTATAAATCAGCTGCTCTCTAGGCCCTTTTCTTCATTTCTTTGCAATTGTCCATGCAGATTCTTAATCATCCAGGTCGTGGTTGTCCATGTTGCTTTTTCCAAACTTGAAGTTACAACTGAAGAAACTTCTTGGATGAGAAGTGAAACACTTTCAAAGAAAGAACCAAGAAAGCCCAGTTGCCTTTTGGAAAAAGCATTTCCTTTGTAATCTTATCTCATCTTCTGGGTCATAGATTTACTTGAGGCATAATGTTGAGTAGTTGTTTTCCTTCACTCATTTTACTAGAATCACTTGCCACCTATTAGTGTAGAACAACCTTGACAACTTTGATGTGTGAACTTCAATTCCCAAAATACCACAGTCAGCATGCATGCTGGCTGAGAATTCTGGGAGTTGAAGTCCACATAGCCTAAATTCCATAAACTGGTTGCTGAGGGAGATTCTTGCAAAACCTGTAGTATTTTAATCTCTGTCCAAAGCAGCAATTTCAAAAGAATGCTGGGTAGACATTATAAGTAATTCCTTTTGGATCTCGTAAAAACTTTAATTATAAAGATGTAGTTTAAGGTGAAAAACAGAATAGTCCTTATTGTCCTCCTATTAAAGAAACCAGACCACAAAATCGAAAAGAGAGATTTTGCTTTGTTCATTTCCCATTTTTTTTAAAAAATTGAATGACTGCTAGATGACTGCAAAGGATTTTTATTAGTTTATTTATTTATTAGTTTGATTTTTATATCGCCCTTATCCCGAAGGACTCAGGGCAGTGTACAGCCAGAATAAAACACACACATGAATACAACACTAAAAGACCCTTAAAAGAATTAACTATCGACTGGATAAAAGATTAAAATTTACAATTAACATTTAAAACCGAATTACCCTATAAAAGAGGGTTCAGGACAGCCCAGCTTGGGTGAATAACAATGTCTTTAAGGCCCAACAGAAGGCCTGGAGATCAGTGATGGTCCATATTTCCGGAGGAAGTTCGTTCCAGAGGGCTGAAGCTACCACAGAGAAGGCTCTCACCCTGGGGGTCGTCAGCCGGCATTGTCTGGCTGACGGCACCCTGATGAGGCCTTCTCTGTGCGAGCGTACTGGCCTGTGTGAGATATTGGCTGGTTGTAGGCGTTCCTGCAGGTATCCTGGTCCTATGCCATGGAGCACTTTAAAGGTCATAACCAATACCTTGAAACACACCCTAAAGACCATAGGAAGCCAGTGCAGCTTGCGCAGGAGGGGGGGTCACATGGGCACAGCCCCTGGCCCCACAATCTCCCACGCGGCTGCATTCTGGATCATCTGCAGCCTTCGGGTATGGTTCAAGGGGAGCCTCATGTAAAGTGCATTGCAATAATCCAAGTGAGAAATGACCAGGGCATGAGTGACCATGCATAAGGAGTCCCGATCGAAAAAGGGCCACAACTGGTGAATCAAGCAAACTTGATAGAAAGCCCCCCTTGCCACGGCCATCATATGGTCTTCTAAAGATAGCCGTGCATTCAGGAGGACACCCAAGTTGTGGGCCCTTTCCACAGGGGCTAATATATCGCCCCCGATAGCCAGTGTTGGTGACAACTGGCTATATCGGGATGCCGGCATCCACAGCCACTCAGTCTTGGAAGGGTTGAGCCTGAGCCTGTTGCTCCCCATCCAGATTTATTTTTTAAGGTACAGAGTTACTGTAGACATTGAAACATCCTTCCATTGGAAGTTCTGTAAAATGTGTACAGGTGCTTCTTGACTTACACCCACATTTTGGGACCATTATTTTCTTTGCCAAGCAAGGCAGTTGTTAAGTGAGTCATGGCTGATTTTTTAACCTAGTTGTTAAGCGAATCGCTGTGGTTGTTAAGTGAATTGTGTGGTTAAGCAACTCCAGCTTCCCCCATTGACTTTGTTTCCCAGAAGTCAATGGAAAGGTCACAAATGGTGATCACATGACCCCAGGATGCTGCAATCATTGTAAATGCATGTCAGTTGCCAAACACCCAAATCTTGATCATGTGACTTTGAGGAAACTGCAATGGTTGTAAGTGCAAGGACCAATAATGAGCCACTCCTTTTATACCGCTGTAATTTCAAATTGTTGCTAAAAGAATGGTTAAGTCGGGGACTAAATATAAATGCAGGTAAAAGAAGGAGCTTACTGCCTTACCAAAATGATTTGTGGATAAATTGTCTTCAGGAGCAAGTAAGGAAAGAAAATTCCAGAGCCATAACATCATTGCAGGCACTCTGGTTCACATTTCTCTGATTTCTATTTCAAGTCACTTCTTTTGATCAATCAAGACAGACTTTGGGGGTGGGGGACTGGGTTGTTTCATGTAGGTATATTGATCTTCCTTTTCTCTGGCAAGCCTATTGATCCTTCAGCAACTTCATAGTCCCATGAATCAGGTTTATAGGTTTCATTATTAGGACTATTGGTCATCTGGGAGATCAAGTCTGTCAGAAGAGGTAATTACGGTTTGAATCCCTAATTCATCCTAGCTACATGTTCAGCTCTCTCACAGGTAAGTGATACCAGATGGAAGAGGAGAGGACCACAGGGAATCCACCAATTGTTGCTCTGAAAGATGCCTACATTGGACAATTATATGAGCACAGCCATACTGCCTGGCATTGTTGCTCAGAAGTGGTAAAGACTGAGTTCCAAAGGCAGTGCAAGTTATGTCAATATACTTTCCTCACAACAGAGAGACAGACAGGATGAAAGCACATTAACATGGCTGTGAAGGAAAACTCCTAGCATGGCCCTTTTACTCCCATCATGTTATATTTGGTCACCACTATGGTATGCTTTTTTGGTGATTCAGAATAATCCTTTCTCATGTTTTTACATTTTTTAAAATATCAGAAAAGATAGATTACATACAAGACGAGGAAGAACTTGGAAGGGGGTTAGTACAAATATCAGTGAACTCTGCTTATGGTTCTCTTCCAGCCCTGTGATCCTAAGGATTGTGAGGTATCAGTGCCACATTGCAGAGTGCACATCCCCCTTGGATTGCTGCAGATTTTAAGGTATGGGGAAGGACACATGATGGATGTAGTGTATTGGGGAAATTGGCACCAACTTTGCTAATCCACATAAGTTGCACAAGCACCCAATACACACACACAGAGAGAGAGAGAGAGAGAGAGAGAGAGAGACAGAGACAGAGACAGAGACAGAGACAGACAGAGACAGACAAACAGATGGTGAAAATAACAAATGTAACAAACTTGCCTGAGGATTAGGGATACGGGAAACTAGCGCAGGAAATCCCAAACATCCTGAATGGCTACAGCTGGCCAGCTGTTATGTATAAAAGAAAGCATGCGGAGCGCCAAGCCGCTTGTCTGTATGTGCTGTCAGTTTATACTTTGCTGTAAATAAAGGTGTTCCTGTTTTACAACGAGCTTTTTGCCTCCCACAATACATAATAATGGAATCCACTGAGAACTGAAGGCATTTAATGAGCTTCTCCACAAGCACTTATCACTGTTACAGGCACCTGGAAGCAAGCCTACAAGTCCCAGACTCCAAAGCTATAGTTGCCACCTACTGCATCTCTGATGCTCTGTCACCCTCGAGTTCTCATCATCTCTCAAAAGAAGCCCTGGAATTCCTTATGTTCTTTTTTGAAACTACTCAAGATCAATACAGTAACTCTTGTGAGGAACAGTTAGGGGATGGCCTCATTACCTTGAGATCAGTGGGTAAGTGGCCATGATCTCCCAAAAGGTCAGGCTTACCTGATCCTATACAAAACAAGAAGAAAAATATAACATCTGCCTCTAATCTACTGTAGGAACTTTCTTTCTCAGGTTCCTTCATACTACTACCTTTATTTATTGTGAGGTTCCCCAGTCTGCCGCCTCTATTCCAATGAAAGCACTGAAGCAATACAATAGACTCTTATCATCGAATGCCATGTGGGCCTAATCCAATACTAAATTTATTAGATTAGCCACAGGTCCTCCCATATTTCAAGGCAATTTCCTATGATTTTACATAGGAGGAGATTGTGAATTAGTAATTAACAAGGGCTAATTTTGAAAGTATCACTCTTGTCGAGTGTACTCAAATTAGGGCCTTTAGCCTTCATTTTGGGACATTATTATCATTAGGTCTGCAGCCAATCCCTACTGGGGAGTATTTTCCTCCAGCAGCCTCCAGATCTCCCTGATTCCTGTGTTATCCAGCATACCAGAAACCCCATTGCTGAGATAGTTCTTACTGTGCAGTCTTCCTAATTAACTCCTCCATCCCTTAAGTATTAATAGGTGAGCCTCAATTAACAACCACATGACAGTGCTGAAGAAGTAATAGTTATGACCAGTCTTCATACTTATATAGATTGCAGCATCCCCATAGTCACATGATCGCCAGTTGCCATTTTCTTTGCCAACTTCCTACAAGCAAAGTCAAGATGAAAGTCAGCAGGTCACAAATACGACATCTTTGCTTAGTAACTCATGAAGGTTCACTTAATAACAGCAGCTGGAAATGCTAGAAATTCTGTTGCTAAGTGATGTGGTCTTTGCACTTTACAACGATGTCAGGGTGATCTCAGAAGTGTGAATTCCTGCATAAAACGTTTAAGTTTATTAATTTTATATGCTGCCTGTCTCACTCTGAAAATTGGCAAAATCATACACCAAAAAGATATTTTAAAAGATTAAATACAAAGACAAGAAACTAAATCAGGATGGTCTCAATCTTCTCAGTTAATCCACCAACCACCTCCAATGCTGAGTGCCCCTGTCAAGAATCCAGACTAATTGGCAGAACCAGGTTGAAATGGAAGGCCAAATGGGCAGGGGCAGACTTCAGCTCAGGCTTACAGATATTCCAGAGAGTGGGGGTCATGGCAGAAAACACTCTCCTTCTAGTCTCCATCAGCCAAAACTAGCTGACAGTGTCCACAACATACCCTTTCTGCCAGACTGAGTGGAATGAGCCAATACTATTGGGCCCGAATCATTTATGACTTCTGGATTGTTCTCATCTTCCTCATTGCCTCCCAGTGGTTTCAAAAATACTCTTGATTGGATTTCTATTCCTTAGGGAAAAGATTAACCTCACACAAATTGTTCCATTGATTCTATCTGGGCAGGACAAATTTGATGATAAACATGACTTAAATAATAATTAATAGAGAAAATCACCCACTCATCATAGGAAGGAAGGGAAACTCCATTTTTGTTTAACTTTTCCCACAAGATTAAAATGGGTAAGTTGCCAAGGTGATTAGAATTGTAAGAGGAGGCTGTGCCTCTCTTTGTCTGTGTACTGTGCTCTCATACACTATTTTTGGAAATTTGCTTTGTCTATTCATTTGCTGTGACTCACAAATAACACTCCTACCCAAGTTGGAGGGAAGATGGGATTCTCCATGACAGAAACCAGGTTGTCAATGCCTGTGTTCTCATATCTGGTAGAAGCTAGTGGAAAACACAAAAAAGTTAAAAACATTGCTTTTTGTGCAGAGACATGCAGAAATTTCTTTAGGAAATTTGAAAAGATATTTTGCTTTCGTTCAAATTTCCATGATTTCATAATTCATACTTTATTTGCCTTCATCTTATTTTGTCTTTTGTCTTTTGCATTTTCTGTGTGTTATTTTAAATTAGTATAAACTAACTATCTCAAGCAGATTTAAAGGGAAACAAGCAACAGGAGGAAGAATGGAGAGGGCAGTCTAACTATTGCAATGCTCAAGGTCTTGCAGAAGCAAATGTATTTTAGAAGAAAGTATCGGACCGCTGGTAATCAAAGTTATGCTGGGACCTTGAAAGAATACCATCAAGTAGCCAAAGGCTAAATTAGATTGATTACAGAAAGTCCCTGACTTACAACAGTTCATTTAGTGACCGTTCAAAGTTACAACAGCACTGAAAAAAGTGACATTACTGGTTTTCACACCTACAACCATCGCAGCATCCCTCATGGCCATGTGATTAAAATTCAGGTGCATGGCAACCATCATATTTATGATGGTTGTAGTGGGGGGGGTCATGTGATCACCTTTGGCAATCTTCTGACAAGCAAAGTCAAATAGGAAAGCCAGATTCACTTAACTACTGTATTACTAAACAATTGCAATGATTCACTTAACACCTGTGGCAAGAAAGCTCATAAAATGGGGCAACATTCACTTAAAAACTGCCTTGCTTACCAATAGAAATTTTGAGCTCAGTTGTGGTCATAAGTCGAGGACTGCCTGTATTTGGCATGCAACCCATCTGCCCGAGTCATTTCACACACCCCTACTTTACTCTATCCTCCTGACCCTCATTCTACCATTTGAATGAGAGCAATGAGAGGCGATCTACTATTAGAGGATTCCAGAAATTTAGCTCAGGCAGATTCCATTCACCCAAAGAGATAGAACCGTATATAAACCTTTTGGGTGTTTGATCTATTAAACTGGGTGTGCACTCTTAATTCAACGCAAGTAAAGATTTTCGTGGAAAAGAAAAGAAAATTGCCCTAGGGACCCATGGGCCAAGCAGCTTTCAGTTTTTGTTAGGAGCTAAGGCCCTGTATCACATATACCTTTCCTCATCTATTCCAGCCCTTGACATTTGATCTTATACGGAACAAGCTCCAATATTTTCAGCGATTCTTGGCAGACATCTTATGACTTCAGAAGCTCAAGTCAGCTTAACATGGCTAGTATTTGGATGGGAGACCACCAGGGAATATCAAGACTATACAGATAGATTGGGAAGTCGTGAAGGTAGGTCCTGGCGTGCCAAGCAAACTACTTGGATGTGTCGAAGCCAACCTGAGTTAAGTGTAATCTTTAGTTTTGCTTTCAGATAAATGCATAAAGGATTGTTACCTGGGTGAGCTTCTGAACCCATTCCAGGGACAGAGGTAGCCAGTTATTTTGAAAGTAATTAAAGATGACCCATACTGAATAGACTCTTGGAAAAAAATGTTTTATTTTTACTTTATTGTACCTGCACACTTGGCTCTTGTACAAAGTGACCCAGAAACATGAAATTCATCTGTGGCACAATGTGGCATATAAATCATCTTCTAACAACTGGATGTATTC
This sequence comes from Pareas carinatus, assembly GCA_032468095.1. Taxonomy (NCBI): domain Eukaryota; kingdom Metazoa; phylum Chordata; class Lepidosauria; order Squamata; family Pareidae; genus Pareas; species Pareas carinatus. Next base: position 93,958 of record JANHFO010002063.1, read on the forward strand.
TTGAGATCTCTTGTACCACGTGAAAGCAATTGTAAGATAACACCATTAAAAAAGTCAAACTGGCTGGCCTACTTTAGCCTGTTATGCAGATAACTGATGGCTGTTCTCAAACCTGCACAAAAACAGAAGACCGCAGATCCAAATGCATGTTGGGCTGTTAAGATACGAGATCTTGCAAGGATCTAGGGAGTGACTGCCTCTAAAACCAAACACATTGCAGACTATTAAGCTTCTTCCCTTTATAGTTGTAGGAAAATTGAGCACCGTCCAGAACAAGCCAAACTGAGCAACAGCCCTGCCTTTTTCACTGCTGTGTTTTACATTTAAATTGCGTTTAAAACTCTTAACGGGAAATCGCCACAGGTTAAGTCCAGTTGATTGTAAACCAGTGAACCTTCTCCAAGGAATGCCCTTTTTTGTTCAGCCCCCTCCCCCATCTTTGCCGAACGGTTGGATCGAACCACACACACACACATCGCCCCCCCCATCACGGAAGCTGTGGTCCTGCGCATCCCGGGGGCACCAGGTCGGGGGAACGTTGCTCTACTTCCCAACTTTCAAATCTTTTTAGTCTGTATTGGGAGCGAGACCGTACTTACAGGACCGCATTCTGCCAGCCAATACCTCCCACCGACCAGTCCGTGCCCACAGAGAGGGCCTCCTGAGGGTGCCGTCAGCCAAGCAATGTCGGCTGGC
>JANHFO010002063.1:111866-125215 GCA_032468095.1 Pareas carinatus
CAAAGAGCATCGCCCAGAGCCGCCTCACTCCTAGGGTCCTCGGGCGCGCCAGCATCGGCCCCCGGCCCTGAAATTCAATCGGTGACCCCTGACGAGCCGCTCTCAAATGGCGGGCTCCCCAAAATGAGGTCACCCGGCCCCTAAGGGCCCCCCAGTGCGCAGGTTTCAGGCGCGGGAGGCAGAGCTTGCTCTCCCACGTCCTGTTGCCTCTAGGACCGGAAGTCGAATCAAGTTTTACATATTTTCAGCGCATGGGGAATGATACTGTAAGAAAACGACAAACACATTTTGGGCTAAAATTACTTTCAGTAAAAATAAAAGGGAGGGAGCATATTCACGGTTGAATCTTTAAAACAGCTAGTTTGTTTCTGCATGCATGGCCCATAGAGTATGTGGTAATGGTGTATAATATTATTAAAGGGAATAAAACCAGAATTTAAGATCCCCCATCTTATAACATTTTTGGTATAAAAAAGGAAAAGTAACAATTCATTGAAAGTTGATGCATTTGTTATTATTTTTAAAAAGAAATAACACCAAGATTTGATTGCTTGCTAATGAATTTCATTAGACCAGCTAGGGAATAGCTCTTGAGGGTGTAAAAACCAAGCTGAATGTGCATGAAATCTACAACTGTAGGCTGCCCTGCCCTATTTTATATCTATTAGACTTGGTTGTCATGAAAACACCCCACAATATCTGGGGGCGTTTATTTCTAATGTGGTACTGAGATTATTCAATGAATTTATGCACAACTGGAACTTGACCAAATTCTTCCTGGCAGATGGAACTTTTTTGTGAAAATCTGTTACTGCTGATAAGAAATAAGGGGGGATGGATTTTCTGACCTATGACATAACTTTGAATTTTCAGGCACAATTCACAATTCTGAATCAATCGTCATCCTCTTAAAGCTTAGATTTTTTTTTCTCCTGAAATTTTTATTCTACACAAATCTGCAGCTTTTCCTTTTCCTTTTAAAGTGAACCAATAAATAAAGTCATAGTTATCTTCTACAGTTGATTAAAAATGTCCAGCTACATTAATTCAGAATTGTCCAATTATACTTGAATACTAGTAACTTTTCTCACATGGATATTCTCAGGGGTTGTGTATCCATCTACAGCTTCTAAAGATATTCAGATTGGTCATAAAATAATTTGCCAGTAGAAATGAGAAGACGGAATATATAGTTGATTACATGAATATACCAAACAATCTCCGGCTGAGATTATTCAAATATAAACCCTGTGGATTACAAGGAACCGTATCCTATATATCGGATTGAAATTTATTTTCCACTGCATACTAAAGACTTAAGTCATTGATTTCAATAGTCCAAAATTTTATTTAAAGATATGAGGTTTGATTGCATCCAGAACTATGATTTTAGTTCCTATCTATTTATTATTTCAATATTATCTGCTGACAAGGCAATACTCCATATTCCATAAATATTTTTATATTCAAATGTATTCTCTGTAAAGTCTATGTGTTCTGTTTATTGGTCAGCAATTAAAATGTTACACCAGATTAAATAAAACCGTTAAAAAATTGTCTACCTTGTTATGTTATATATCTTTAATAGCAATCACATAATTGACTGTTGCCTCCACATGTTTTTAAATGGTGCCCTATTTTGCAGTGGGGAAAAGATATGGGATCAACTCAAACAACACTAACCACTAACAGTGATAGGGTACCTAGCTATCATCCCTGATCCCAACTTGTAGGTCCCAAAGCAAATAATGAAGTCTTACTGTAATGTTTTATTAGACATCCTGTGCTGGTGGAATGCTCTCCAAAGAATATTGAGAGATGGCCCCTACCCAACAAAGGGATGTACTCATATTTGCACATTTTAGAAAGGTGGGGGAGACTAACAAATGATGTAATCATGCACATACATAGGTAATGGATCTCAAGTCACTATATGTAATGCATATGTATTTGTATTTATAGATAATACTCCAAGCAAGTGAACTTCAGGTTACTTTCATGTGCCTGGTTTCTTTCAGTCACCCAAAAGGCAATAAAACAATAAAATAGGGAGAGAAACATCTCCCATAAATCAAGAGGAGGGTACAGTTTGGAATGCCAACAGCAAAAACAAAACAAAAACATTACCCATTGCCAATGTATGAAATGAGATAACAGACTTTGGCCTTACATCTCTATATATCAACTTAATTTAATCGATTCCACTCATCTAAGAACCGGTTTTCTTCACACACATTAGTGCAAACTGGTGAAAAAGCTACACATTATCAGGAAGTATTACTTCTCCAAACTGCAGGTTATTTTTAAACGACAGTCAATTTGATTGACTCAAGCTCAAAAGTTCCATCACCCTAGGTAATTGGATTTTTATATTCCCTCATATAAGAGTTGGGGAGCTGTTTTATTTTGGGAAAAAATACAAAAACCAAGCATACACACATATATGCAAGGTCTTTTTGTGGCTGTTGTTTTATACTATATTCTGTTTCTATTTCTATTCATACAATGTTCTCTATGCTATATTCTATTGTTTTGGAACATCAGCTCGATGTTCACACGGGATTTGGCATTTTTGTCTGCCTTTGTTGAGTCCTTCCCAAGGAACTGGGATAGGCAGACGTGGATATTTGATGGTTTTAGGGGTATTGTTGCAGGATGCAAGCTGTTCCCATTAAAACTGCCTTTTGCAATTGATTGATGGTGAATTTGTCAATGCTGATGGTGTTCAAGTGGTGCTCCAGTTGTTTTGGAATTATACCCAAGGCACCTATTACTATTGGTGCTATCTTTGCTTTCTTTTGCCACAATTGTTCCATTTCTATTTGCATGTCTTTGCACTTTTATGTTATACTCTATTATTATTTGTACTCCTCTACTATATCATACCATTTCTATACAGGTTGCCACCATGCTACTAATAGTACTAGCATACAACAATGTCTTAACTCTTATAGACTCTGGTTTGTTTTTAAATCCTCTTTCTATAGGATTTATTTCTATTTCTATTTTTTATTTATTAATGAGCAACAGATAAAAATTTAAAAAATGTACAGTGATACCTTGGTACTCATCCTTAATTGGTTTCAGGAGGCACAATGAGTACTAAAAACTATAAGTAGCAAACAAATATTTCCCCATTAGCAATAATATAGTGTCAAGATAGCCAACACCGACAAGTTCTAGCTTGTGCATTGAACATCAATCAAACGATGGGTACCAGGACATGTCAAAATACATTGAGTACCAAATTTGATGAGTTTCAAAACAGTTTAGTACCAAGTTACCACTGTATAGCCAAACTGCATTTCTTAAAACATCATACTGTGGAATCAATATACATACCTATATTTCCTTACAGCAAGCAGAAAAATGCAGAAGACATGTCTTTGAAAAATTCTCAGTCCTGCTGACATGGCAGCAATTTGACTTGAGTGTTACCATTAACATGAGACAAAACATTTGATGATCCCAAAGTAATGGCCCACATGGTTGAAATTCATGTATATCAGTTTCTCTTGAAATTCTGGATCTAGACAACTTAGAGCTATGCCGCCTACGGTCTGACCTAAGCTTAGTACGCAAAATTGTCTGTTCCAATGTTTTACCTATCAATGACTCCTTCAGTCTCAACCACAATAATATACAGGCTAACAACAGATACAAACTCAAAGTGAACCGCTTCAGACTCGATTGAGAGAAATATGACTTTAGCAACAGAGTGGTCAATGCCTAGAACTCTGTACCTGACAATGTTGTTATATCCTCAATCCCCCCCCAAATTAACTTTAAACTGTCTACCGTGGACCTTATTCCATACCTAAGAGGTCTGTAAGGGGGTGTACATAAGTACACCAGAGTGCCTATTGTTCCCGTATTACTGTCTCCATTTTTTCATACTTCCGATTATACCTATATGCTTATATAGTATGTTCCTACTTATACTTGTTTTTCTCATATATGCTTAACTAAAATAAATAAATAAAATAAATTCATGTATATCAGGTTCTCTTGGCACAACAATAAATGAGATTGACAAACAACAAAGCCTCCTATAGGGCAGTTGAGGATTATGGCCTTGGGATCAGAAGAGGAGGAAAGAATTGGAAGAATCTAGCTAAGCAGACTTGCTGCAGTTGTTATTTGTTTTTTTTCCTCACGTTCCTTGGAGAGCCTTCTACACAACTAACCATAAAGAAGGGGTGGAAAGAAAGTCACTTTGTTTGAGGAAAAAATCTTATCAGCAGCCGTAGATAAGAGCCAGTGGATTTGACAGGTCCATGGGAAGCTCATTATCTCCAACTTTATTTGTCCTACTTTCTGAAACTTTAATGAATTTAATGCCTGAAATGTGGATATCCACACTTCATAGGCGTGCGTGCCAGAGCATTCACGAAGAGGCAGATTATGGAAAAAGGCAGCAGAGCCAATGGGGCTTTAATTATGTCCATTGCTTGAAGAGAGCAGGGGAAATTAAATTACTTCTATGACACTGAAAACTAGGGTCAATATACAGCTAGCAGCACATAATCAACTACAGCCAAGTTTTAAACTGATGGTTACCAGTCTATTTTGGGGCTTGTTTCAGAGTGCTGTGGCTGACCTAGCTTCAAAGTCTTTAAAGCACAGCTTTCTCATCAGGATGTATCTTGAATCCTAAGATCATTGTATACAGCTCTGCTCCCTGGGTCAGCAAGGGATGCCAGAGACTTGTGCACTACAAAGGACACAGTGAAAAGAAGGAACAAACAAGTTCCCAGAAACGATCCACCCAAGAGAATAGAACATGTAATGTAATTCAAAAACTAGTAATTATAGAAGAATAGGGGCAGGCCCATATCCAACCTAAAAATTCAGAAACATGCTACAAGAGCAGGGGAGAGCTTGGTTAATCTTTTTTCTTTTTTTTAAAGCAACTTAAGTTCCAATAAGCTAGCAAGTGAAATGATATTGCTGAATCAAAACAAGTGTTATGAAAGCAAGAGCATGCTTAACAGCATGACAACAGTAAATCAAATGGATACGGTAGAACCAGAACACCCAAAATGGTTCCTGGGGGTGTGAAAAAACCCATGACCACCTGTCAGCATTATATTTATTAGCAAGGATGTTTCTGGGTACCAAATATGTTCCATAATGTGATGGGCAGCTCAGTGCTGTGTTTGGAAGTGTACGCAGTAACCAAGTGTCCCCCCCCCAACCTTTCGAGAGTCAGGAACCAGTTCCATGTAGAAAGGTCTTTCCAGATTGGAGGGGGCATGGTTTTGTGTGCTGCCAGCAGCCTGCGAATGGGGCTTGGCTTGTTTGTGTTGCATGGGTAGAAGACCCCTGCACTAACTTATTAAGAGTACAAAGATCAGCAGAGCAGTAAAGAATAAGGAATAAGGAACACAGTGAAGGGAGAGAGGATAGAATAATAGCATTCCAATAAACCAGTGCTTTATGAGCAGTTAGGTCTTTTACAAGAAACATTTTATGAATGGGCAGTGGGAAATTCTTACCTCCGAAGAGCTAATCACAAAAAGCACCCGTGACAAATCTAACCTTTTGAATGTACACACCAATCTAAAAAAGTTGAGGACCACTATTCTTGAGGTTGGGTCAAGAGAGTGCATGAATGAAATTTATGCAATATAAATGGAGTGGTGATGGATTACAAACAGTAAGACAAGTTCTAGTTTACCCTCAACCTGACAAGGTGACTTAGGTCTATCGCTCTCCTGAAGTTCAGTCTACCCCACATAAGGAATGCTTTGTATGTTGCCTTGAGTTCCTAAACAAAACACGGAAAAAATCATTAAAAATAACCATTCCTACATGAAAAATGTTCATCTCTATTTACTCTTTAAATAATTTGGCACTTCTACTTTTTGATACCATAATAGCAGTAGGAGAGAGACTCTTGTCAAATAATATTAAAAATTACTGATCATTGTGAATGCTTCTTTGTAGGTTTTGGTTGGTTCTTGTCTATTCTAGCAATAGCGCTTAGACTTATATTCTGCTTCATAGTGCTTTACAGCCCTCTCTAAGTGGTTTACAGAGTCAACCTATTGCCCCCAACAATCTGAGTCCTCATTATACCACGCTCAGAAGGCTGGATCAACTGAGCTGGTAAAAATCGAAATGTGGGCACTTGGCAAAATTAGCCTGCAATACTGCATTCTAACCACTATACCATCACAGCTCCCATTTTAGATGGACTTTTAGGATGTCTTTAGATCAGATTTCCCCCACACATTTTTCACTGGATTTTTAACAAAATATCTAATCATATATTTATTTAGAGATCACACTATGAGGAACTACTTTAGAAAACATATTCAGTTGTTGTATGTTTGACTTTTTATTTCTTTTCATAGCAAAGAAATGAGTGCATTGGATCGGATAACACTACTATGGGCCTGCAAAGGATTTTTTAAAAAATCCACCTTGAGCAAAATTCATTGCAAATCTAATTGTATCTCTAATTTCTGACAATTATTTGCTCATTTAAACTAACCTTCCAGAACTAAGACTTTTTGAAGATTTTTTTCCTCTTCTGCAGTCTTCTTGGTTCAGCTTTGCTGGTTGCAAAAGTACTTTGACTGGTGTACTCTCACTAAGCTTTAAGTTACTATAAGTTAAGCAGAAAGATTTTCAAAGTAGATTGTATGAAAAAAATGGAACATAGAATAATAGGGTAGGAAAGGATAGTTGGATTGAATAGCCTTTTGCTCTCTCTCCCCCAAGTTAGTCTTACATCTATGGTACTACATATTGTCAGCACCTGTAGCTCTTTGGACATTTATAAGCAATAAACTATGAAGATTTAGATCAAGAAAACAAAGATACTCCTGGAAGCAAAGCTACTCTTAAGTGCCATTCATCTAATGAGCAAATGAGTCTCAGTCAACAGGCCGAAGCTCCTTCAGTTCTTCTTCAAGACTAACAAAGCTGCTTGAAATTATTTCAGAATATAATGAGCTATAATCAATTACAATTATTCATTGCTGGACATCTTGGCCTATTATTCAGCCTGATGTAAGTGTACTTGCCTTATTATAATGATATGAGTTGAGAGAGGTTCATAGAGATAAAGAGTCTAATGTATCAGAGACAATTACATTCCATTCTCCATTAGCCCAAATGAAGTCAGCTCAGCTTTCATTAGTCACAACCTATGACTTCTGCTTGCAACAGGAAGAAAAGAAAGAAGACTTGGTGCTGGGATTGTTGTCTTTGTGTCCAATTTGGGCTGAGTGCCAGCCCCTTAACACTTGAGACCTTATAGCTGTAGAAGGCCAACCTGTCTTTTCTCCTCTAAAAATCAATCACAACCTACCAATAAAAAAGACTGTTGCCATGTCTTCCTTCTGACTTGAATGTTGTCTGGTTGCCATCTGAATAGATTTTCTTCTCCAACTTCACTCATCAATACTGGATATCTAATTCATTTTATGCCTGATATCAAAAAAAGAAAGAGAGGGGGGGAGAACCTAATGTGGTTAGTACTTAGTTTTTTGTTATAAATCCATGCATACACCCATTTCTGTGCCTTTCAAAACCAATTACAGTATGGTTTTACTTACTGTGAAGAATGGTCTGTTAAATACTTGGAAGAGGTAAGCATAAAAAATAATTCTTGTTAAAAACTTTGGAGTTCAGCCTCCTCCCTTCTTAAAAAAACTCAACAACCTATCAATTAACCTTTTAGTCTTGACTAAATAGTTAGAACAGCTGCACCTGTAAACCTTGCAATGCTAAAAAAATATCTCTAAACAGTGATAACACAATATTCTAATCCTCTTAAAGGTTAGTACCCAAATGTCTATAGCTGAAAGTCAGGGTTATGTATATAAAAGGAGGCTGTAATCAAAGCTAACTACAGTGCAAAACAATTGATAAGGGCACTATTATTGTTGCTGTTATTTTAATTCTGCTCATGATGATGGCGACAACAATACCAGGATGAAATCTGCCCTTCCATGTTTCAAAACATTTCTTCTTTTGAAACAGAAATTTCGACTTCATTCCCAGGATGGTTCTATGCCACTCATCTCTCCTACAACTTGATTCTGAGCAGCATCCAAATTATTGAAACAGGTGAAAAACAATTAAAAGATCAAGACAAACCAGATTTAGCATTGTTTTGTGTGCTGCTGGCACCCCATGAATGGGGCTTGGTTTGTTTGCATGGCCCGGTTGCTGGCATGATGTGGACAAGTGCTGGTCCACAGATGGGGGATTGGGGTTCCCTGTTTTATGCTGTCAGCCATCTCCAGCACTGAGTTCCACCCACCTCAGGGCCACAGACCAACCAGCAAAGACCAGGTTTTGATACCCTTTTGGAAGGTCAAAAGGGAGAAGGAAGTTCTTACCTCTGGTAGAAGAACGTTCAACAAGGATGGGGCTATAGCATGAAATGATGCTTATGAGATTACTGTGCTAAGGGGATGATGGTGATTGTTCTGCCTTGAATTGCTCTCTGGATGCCCTTGATTCCCAATATGAAAAGACTTTGTGGGAGTATATCATACTCCTGATGTTTACTCTGCCCGGAGGGATTTAATTGAAATAATGGGAGCCAGAGATGTAAGCCACACAAGAAATAATTGTACAATGAAAGATAAATACACTTACAAGGTAAACACACTTACACGTACCTCTTGGCTATCTTGTAACTAATATAAATGCAGGAACTGTACATATATCCATTAGGATTTCACCAAATTATTTTTCATTGAGTTAGATTAGCACATAGAAAGCAAAATGCAAAAGACAATTTTGGCACAATGCTAGAAAGTCACAGTAGGAAGATAGCATGAGGAAAATCTTAGGAATTTAATTATACTATTCTTTATGTTTCAGTTAAATATGGGATGTTCTTGAACTTTTTTGCTAAGATTTATCCCAAGGTATAGTAAAATTATTGTTTTTCCTTCAAAATTCATAGCTTCTAAGTAGTAAATTTAATGGGATTATTGTTGACAAGTGAAGCAAAAGTGTGGATACCTATCCCTTTCACAGTCCTTAGCACTGCACCTTTTTTCCAACTATTTTAGTTTACAATAGCATAAAGTGACTCTGAATTCACTGGGGAATAAAATGGACTTCTCAGTCCCATACTGGCATGGATAAAGGCCTAAATAGAGGGACGTCTAGGGTCAAGAAGGATTCAGATTTAACCTACCCAAGAGTTCCTTGAGATATCTCATTTTGTGGAATTCATTCTACTGACCCAACTAATATTGGTGGTATTTGTGGATTACAAATTCTATAAAGGACCTCTAAAGCTGCCCTGATGACCCCCGCCCAAAATATCTTCTTTATAATTGAGAAGTATTTCCACCTCCCCTATCGATTGCAGTTGCCCTAAAATAGGGCACCACTGAATTTGTCTCAATAAATATTCCAAAATTTTAAAGATATTAATTCCAATCCCAAAAATATCTAATTACTAAATGTATGGTTGAGGAAGCTGGTGAGTGCCATGTTTCATAGTTTTCTGTATATCATGCATCTATTACTAAATTGTATAGTAGGCTACTAGTTACCACAGTATTACTTCTAAATAATGCACTGTTCTCCATCAACCCGTTTTTTAAAAAATGTTCTAAAATGGCCTATGAACTTACGATAGATTCCTATTTAATTCTAACTACAAGAATCTTAGAAGGAAAAATGGCGCTAGGAAAGGCATAGGTAGAAATGCTGCAGTTCAAAGTGTCATGTTCCATGATGTCTTAGTTCTCCATCTTGAGTTGCAAGTTAGGCAGCCACATACGTTGAATAAATAAATATATTTGACAGATGCTATCCGGGTGTTTAACATAGTATTGTCAAATATTCTGAAATTCTTCCCTTCAAAGAAACTCTCAAAGCAGAGTTAAACGATAATCTTTATTGCATATGAAGAGAAAGCCATATTAAAGCCCCTTGATGGCCCTCTGTTAATGTGTAGTGATCCTTTTTCTACATGCAAAGGTTAATTGTGGTGTTCATTTCGCTCCCCCCCACCCCGCTTTTTTTTACATGACAGTTATCTAACCTTGGAATTGAACATAAGTAACATTTCTGCTATGAAAAACAGCAATGGATATGTGTGAATGACCTTGAAGGACAAGAGAAAGAAATGCTGCACAGTGAAGATGAAACAAAAGAGGCAGGGGACCGTGGTCACTTAAATGAGAGAGAAAGCAACTTAGGAAGCTCTCGCCCTAATCGAGCAGATGTTTAAACGTGGCGATGAGAAGTTTGACTGTTAACGTAGGCTTACAATAAAGTAGATTTCGCTCATCTAGTCCTGTTGTTGTCTGGATTACCCAGGAAAAGTTGACAGAAACTCTAGCTTTCGATGTAACTCCCACATCATCCTCTTTTCCATTCACCAATCCCTTCCGATCCATGTGACTGGAAAAAATGAGGAATCACCTCTCCTTCCTCCTGACTCAGAGTGGCAGGAACATGACTATCGGTGCTGCTTCCTGTGGTGCCACAGGAATGGTTGAACCCGTCTTATCTCCTTTCATCTTTGGTCTTCATTGGTGCCTGTCTTTGACTGCATCTGGCAAAATGTTCATACCTTCAGAACACATTGCCTCTCTCGTAGGGCAAAATATTTGCTGATCTGGGAGGTTGAGGTACAACACACCTTTCTCCATACCTCTCTCCTCAATCAAAATGGAGCTGGAAGGGACCTGGGTAGTCTTCTAATCCAAACCTCTGCTCAAGCAAGAGACCCTATACTCTTTCAGACAGGTGGCTGTTCAGTCTCTTCTTAAAGACCTCCAGTGATGGAGCATCTACAACTTCTGAAGGCAAACTGTTCCACTGATCTATTGTTCTGTCAGGAAGTTTCTCCTTATTTCCAGGTTGCTTCTCTCCTTGATTAGTTCCCATTCATTGTTTCTTGTCCTGCCATCTGGTGCTTTGGAAAATAAGTTGACCCCTGCTTCTTTGTGACAGCACCTCAAATACTGGAATACTACTATTATGTCCCCCCCGCCTCAGTCCTTCTTTTCTCTAGACTGACCATACCCAATTCCTGCAACCATTCTTCATGTTTTTGTCTCCAGGCTCTTAATCATCTTAGCTGTTCTTCTTTGCACTTTTTTCCCAAAGTCTCAACATCTTTTTTTGGTAATGTGCTGACCAAAACTGAACCCAAACTTAATCATCCTATGTTCTGTCTCCCCTTCTTCCCCAAGATCCAGATTGGTAACAGCTGCAAAACTAACCAGTCAGGAAGTTTGTGTTTGCGTAGGTACTTCAAATAGCAATAGTAAAAGAGATGTATGCGCACAGTCCCCACTGCTTTCCAGCAACATGGAGCATCCAGGTAACCTTTCTAATAAATCAAATGCTCAAGCAAATTCCTCTCGTGCATGTGTGCTCTATCTTGAGCATTACTGTACTCAGTTGGAAGAGATTGGGATATTGCGCTCCTACGTTTGGAAGACCTTTCCTTCCCATTTTGCTAGTTATCCTTTTCAGGGAGCTGACTTCCCTGAAAAACTGACCTATGAGAGCTTTTGAAGAGAGGATATTGTCTAACATTTACAATATCTGACAGGGAGTGGAGGAGAAGAAGGAGGAGGAGGAGGAGAAGATCTGAAGCATAAGCAATTCTTCAACTGCGGAGGGAAAAAATACAACATTCATTTCAAAAAGCATAGGATAACTAATGTAGATTTATTGTTTACAAATGAGCAGTAAATTATGTTAGCTGTTCTGACATGTTTAGGGGCCAAAGTGCGGTAGAATATAAAAACTGAATGATTAGATTACAAAATTACTGTGGAAACTTTGCCAGGATGTCAACAAGATTGAACCTCAGTTGATGAGAATGTTGGCTGTGACATCACAACGTTCTCCAATTACTGTGAAACTGAGAAATCCGGAATTATTATTTTTCCCTCCTCAAATTTGCCTTAATTTATTTGAAAGTGCTGAGAGTAATTAGAGGTCAACTTTACACTGCTCCAGCCCCCGTGTTGATCATGTGAATCCCACAGTAGCATTTAATTGGCTCAGCTCAGTGTCGGGAAATACACTAATTTGAAATGGCATTGAGTTCAGCAACAAGTACCAGTACACAAATTTCTTTTACCGTGCAGGCTGGAGATGAGGCAGAATAAATTAGAAGAAGAGCAGTATTTCATTGCCGCGATCATGGTCAAGTTGGTTTTTGTTTCATAAGTAAACCTGGGTAGGATTGGCAGATATGATGAGGAGAAAGCCTAGGAAAATAGTCTCAGGAATAAATTGCCAAAATCCTAAACTGGTTTTGCCAGCTAATCAAGCACATGCAGATACTGTAATCTGAACTGGATGATATTAAACATTATTTTGCTATCATGTGAAATTAAGGACACTGTCCAATAGTTTACACATAGTGTTAAGTGTCTCCTATTTGGTATTGGGGAAAAATCCTTCCAGTTTGTTGGCCATTGTGCTGTTCTCCAGATTTGTTGTTATAATTTGGTTGGAACTTTTACTGATTTTTCTTCTGATGCTGGTCGTATTTCTATAGCTATTCTATCAATCCCTGTATCTTTCTGACTGATCAAACATTCAGTCAATCAATCAAAACTGTAGACCAGCCTATGAAACTGTCCATCTTCTGTCCATCTTCTGATAGTAGTGGTTCTTTTAATGGATGTTACTGTACAGAATAACTCTTTCATCTCTTTTGATTCCTATGTTGCTGTCAGGTTTTTTGCAGCCTTTAACATGTTTGATTTAATTTCTGGGTACTCCACCTAGTGCCGTCTATGTATTTAGCACTTGTTTGGGTAGTTTTAAAGTAGTATTAGCAGTCATTGGATGGATAGAAATTGATGTCATTCTCCTGTCTAATTTCAGTTTTCTAAACCATGCACCTCAACTACATTTCTCTCCTTCCTATTTTCAACTTCAGCCTTCTGGTTTCCAACCACAAACAGCACATCTTGCTTATATGTTCTGTTAATTTTAAATTGAACTTAACCGATTAACCTTCTCTTCTTCTGCATCAGAAGTTGGAGCATAAACTTAACTAACTGTCATATTTAAGGAGTTTCACAAAACCTGATTGATATTATTTAGTTATTGATTTCATTGTACCTTCCCCGGATATGAAATAAACACCATTCCTTACTGATTCCTGGGTAGTAAACACTATGATTTTTTTTGAGTGAAATCATCCAATTCTAATCCATTTCAATTCACTTATTTATTTATTTATTTATTTATTTATTTATTTATACATATACCGCTTAACAGTGCTGTAAAGTACTCTCTAAGCAGTTTACGCAGTCAGCCTATTGCCCCCAACAATCTGGGTCCTCATTTTACCGACCTCAGAAGGATGGAAGGCTGAGTCAACCTTG
>JANHFO010002063.1:157561-168416 GCA_032468095.1 Pareas carinatus
TTCTTTATGTCTTTCTCTCCCTCCTCTGTTTCTCTGTCTCCCTCCCTCCCTCCCTGACTTGCTTCTTGTGTCGTTCTCGCCCTTCCTCCCTCTCTCCCTCTCCTCTCTCCCTCCCTCTTCCTCCCTCCCTCCCTTCTCTCTCTCTCTCTCTCTCTCCCTCACTCCCCCTCCCACCCTCCCTCCCTCTCTCTGCAAATCCTTCATGGCCGGGGTAGAGAAGGAAAAAAGGGGACAAGTCTGGTGACAGTGCCTCCTCCCCATCTGCTTCCTTGTCGGCCTCCTGGCATTGGGTTCTGCAGACAGCAGGGCTCCCCAGTCTCTCCAAGTGTGCATGGCTCAAAGCAATGGAGAAAAGAAGGATCGGCAACATGGTGCCCTGAAGGCCTGGTGGCACAGTATGCCAAGCATTGTGGTGTTGCGTGCCAAGTGCGGCAGCATTGCTGACTCCTTCACGACTGGTGTTGAGAAGGAAAAAAGGCAAGTCTGACAATGGTGCCTCCTCTTTCCTCTTCCCATCCCCTTCCCTGTAGTCCTCCTGGTGCTGGGCGCTGCCGACAGGGTGGCTCCCCGGCCTCTCCAAGCATGCACTGAATATTTGTTCCTTGCGCACATGGCCAGAGCAGGTGGCCAACTTTGCCCATAACCCCCCATTTTGGGCCGAATGAGAAGGACACAAATTTTCAGGGGGGCGCGGCTCCCCTAACCATGCGGTAACAACCCTCCACTATCCCACTCCACACTCACCTGCCCTGCTGCTCCTTGCACTTCCATGACTCTGGCCACTACTGGCTAAATTGTTAGAGTAAAAACTCTCCACCTGTGCTGCTGCTACTGCTGCTAAATTCAAAATGAAACAGGATGCAAAAGCCTTCCAATCAGGAGAAAGGTAACAAAAGAATATTTTGTCCTATCACAACCCTCTACCCATCCGGAATTACAAAAATATTAAATAATTCATGTGAAAATTAATATTTTTAAAAATCCTTTCTTAGTGAGCGCCTAGATGTCAAGACAAAGGTATGTACCCAATTTCATGTTTGTAGCTTGCATAGTTTTAAAGATCCCATGATGAGTCAGTTAGTGAGTGAGTGGTATTTCATGTATATATGTACGTATGTTCCTACTTATGCTTGTTTTCTTCATATATACTTGACTAAATAAAAAAATAAAAAAAATCTGTTTGGGAATGGCCAAGAATGACAAACTAGTTTATTTCTCTTGTTAAATAACATAATTGCCACCTATTATACATAGTTTTATTCTAGCCATTTACTCATTTTTATTTGAGCTATTCATTATTCATTCAATAGTCACTTCAACAAGGTTAGATTTCAAATTAGCTTAAATAAACATTCTCTTCTTTTATTTCACTGCAGATATCTATAAGCAAGGTCAGAGTGTTTTTGACTTTAAAGGAACTATGTTAAATAATGTATGTCTTTCAAAGCATCTTTCATTTCCCTTCTTTGGAGTTATATTTGCTTTTTAAAAACAAAATAGCCGGAGAGATTATTGCTGTGCTGTATGGATACAATGCTTGGGATTATAGTCTAAATCATTCTCGCAAACTGTGTTCAGAGTGTCATGGTCCATCATTCTAATGCAGAGGGCTACTGCATAATGGGTTTGTAGAAATAATCCAATAAAATAAGCAGGTTCGGGAATTTAACGCCAAGCCGTTGTGGCTTTCGCATTAGGATAGGAATATTTATTGTACATATGCTGAGTGGTTTTGCGAGTTTGCCACCATTTCAAGGGGTATGTGCTGCTATTCCAGAGGGAACCATAGCTGTAATGGACTGACAAAAGGGAAGAGAATTGGTTACAGGGGGAGAAACAGAGTGATGAAATTTGCATGAAAGTACAGAGAATGTACTAAACACATATGGACAATACGTTGACTAGGAGAGTTTCACTTGCATAATTCTTCTACTCCCATAATCACAGACTATACTATTCAAATTTTCTCCCTCTTTTTTCGATTGTTTTGGGTGTTACTCAACATATATTAGGAAGATGGAGTCTAAAACATATGAAGAATAGTTGTAGCATGTCTAGCCTAATGAAAAGAAGGACTAGGGGTGACATGATAACAGTCTTCCAATGTTTGAGGGGCTGTCACAAAGAAGACAAGAAACAATGGATGGAAACTAATCAAAGAGAGAAGAAACCTAGAACTAAGGAGAAATTTCCTGATTGATTAGTGGAACAACTTACTTTCAGAAGTTTTGGGTGCTCCATCACTGGAGGTTTTTCAGAAGAGAATGGATAGTCACTTGTCTGAAATGCTATTGGATCTCCTGCTTGAGCAAGGGTTGGCCTGGAAGACTTCCAAGGTCCCTTCCAACTTTTCTTATTCTGTTATTCTATTACATATTTCTTTATAAGGCTGTTTTCCTGGAACACATACAAAAAAACCCGGGACTTTGGAGATTGATTCCATCATCTATCTTTTTGGGCATGCGAAACTTTGGTTCCTGAGTCTCCATGTTGGCAAAAAAGTCAGAGAAGGACCTCGTACCCATGTAAACTTTTCCATGTATTGCTGGGATGAAAGGGTCTACAATTCCCCCTAGAGTTCTATTCTCCTGCCAGGCAGGTTAACTGGATCATCTTACTACCCACTCTATAGGACAGGCTTCTGTTGCAGTTTCTCCTCACTGTCTTTGACTTTGAATAACCTTTTTTTCCTTGAAAGAAAGTTGGAGGTATAGGCAGTTCTGAGGGAAAGAGGGATCTCTTTGGCTAGTCTGATGCAACTCCTCCCTAGCATTATTAGTGCTGAAAGTCTGAACTGGAATTCTGAAACATTATCAAATTTGGAATGGGTGTAGAATTTGATCTCAATTTCTCTCTGTTGGTTTTTTTTTTCCTACCAGTTATATTGTCAAGATAAATCATACTTAAAACATACATTTGAGGATACACTCCAATGAACTATTACACAAAACTCCTCGTATTTTTTTTGTATGAATGTATTATTATTACTATTACTTAAAAAGAGTAAGAATCAAATTGCTGGATCAAATTAGGAGTCCACCTCCAGTCTATTATGTTCTATAATAGCCAAATAGATGCCTCCAAAGAGCATGCAGCAAAATATGTTGCTGACATATAACTTCCATCCAGTAGTCCATCTTTCCAGCAATGTGAATTAAAGATGCTGAACTGTAACTAGGATAATCATGGGTTCCTTACTCTTGGCTAAGGATGCTGAGTTGTAGCTAGGATAATCATGGGTTCTCTACTCCTGGCTAAAGACGCTTAGTTGTAGCTAGGATAGTCATGGATTCCCTATTCCTGGCCTGCAGAACAGGAATGAGGGTGATAGTATTTCAGATTTAATAAGAGTACTTATATAATATATAAGCATTTTTTGGATTAGCACTAGGGAGGGTCCACCCTTAACTATGGATGCTCAATAAGTGGCTATGGGTCAGTCTTATTCTCAATCTATCTTACCTCCCAGGGTTGTTGTTGAGGTGTGAATGGAAGGAAGGAATGTCATGGGGCACCTTGAGTTTTTGAAGGGAATGTGAGATATCATTAACATCAAATGCTTTAAATAATGATGACATCCAATATTTTTTCTGTCCTTTGGGTACTGTTAGTTAATTTTATATACAATATTCATTCTCTGTACTTCAATATTAAGAAATATAGTACCTGTGTCTACCCATAAATCCAAAATCATGCCTTCACATATAAAATAGATGACTGTGATCTATCTTTCTATCCATCCATCCATCCATCTATCCATCCATCCATCCATCCACACATATAAATACAGTGTTCTTAATAAATCTCATATTCTTTTAGGGAAAAGCAACTCATTGCATTCCTCTTTCTGTTGCATTTTGAATCAGTTGTAGATGACCTCTTCAGTTTTTATAAGGACAGAATAGATGGACCTGTCAGTTGCCAAATGCTCAGGCTCATGCAGCCTGCTTGGGTCAATCAGTGCCAGAGGACAGCAGCTTTATCAATGCCAGTGGCACACCAACGTTAAAACAAAAGCTCACGTTCCTTGGGGATGTGGATATATTTCTTACTCCAGAATATATGGAGATATGCAGAATTCTTGACACCTCTATGCTGGGACTTACTGCAGTTGCCTCTATCAAGAACTTCTATTCGAATGCTTGCTTTTTCATGAGGGTTTTAAATATTGATGTCCTGGTCAGAGTGGCATTTCTTCAAGTATCAGGGGTGGTGCAACTTTCTCCATCCTTCTCAACCCCTAATAAGCTACTAGACAAATAAAAGAGAGTAACTTGGAGACATAAGTTGCAGTTGTCACATCTACTCTCTCTCTTTCGGAGGGTTTGTGCAGCTTCTGACTTCTGCCAATTTTTGATTAAGAGTCAGTTTAGTCTAGTGGTTAAAGCATCAAGCCAGAAACCAGGGGATCATAGTTCTAATTCCACTTTGGGTATGAAGCCAACTGGATGATCTTTTTTTGTGATCCAAAAAAACGTGTCCCTAAACCTGTAGGTCATTTTCCCGACAATCGTCAGGATGAAAATCCTATTTAGAGCACACACATACACCAGTATAAACCCAGTGGTTATAAAATTTGATTATGTAGGAGAGCTTCAAGAGGAGTGGCTAACTGTATAAGCAAATATTAGAAAAGAATTAAGAATATGTAAGTTTTATTTTGGCTGCACTTCAGCTGTGACCACTCCATTCTTTCCCTTGTCTATTCATGGATGGTCCTCAATGCCTTTCACAAGACTCATTTTGACCTTAGTCTAAAAATATTTGTGTATCCACCAACTAGACATTTTTGAACACAATTCAAGACTCCATAGACACCAAAACCACATTGTTTTTCACATTTTAACTCACTCCTACCTTTCTTTATGCCAGATTGCTAGAGTGGGAGGGTGTCACTGCATCTTTGTTTTCTGTTCCTGGGCTTTCCAGGATAATTTTATTGGCAACTTGAGAACAAGATTCTAGATTAGTCTAGACTTTGCTCAGGTCTAACAGGATCCTCATATTATATTTTTTAACAAGAGACACGTGCACCAAATAGTCTAACATCCCTTAAATAACGAATGTGAGTAGGCAGGGGAGAATGCACCAGCTGCTTTTCAAGAAATCTGTTATTTTCACAGTATGTTCCAAAGACTGTTGAGTTTCCTTGGAAACTTATCAGGGGCTCCTCAGTTCCTCAAGAGGATAATAGTAGCAGAAGACCAGACTTCGCCAAATCTGCAACTATTTTAACAAGTTCCTCAGAACAGAAACCCATCTTCCTCTCAATATGCAAAGTGTCAGAGCCTCCCGCTAATTTTCTATAAACAGATAACAATTGTGTATTGGAGTAGGCTCATGGCAAGTAGGGGGATGGACCGGTTACCTGTGAATTCTTTAAATGCAACCAATTTCAATATACAACGTCAGTGATCCATCCCAGTAACAATTTCTTCCTTCAGAATGCAGGTTGTCCCATCTCTTCTGAAGGACGTTATCAGGTCCACAATGATTCATTTTTGTTCTCTGAATCTTCACACACACTATGTTGATCTCTGAATGTTCTTCTAAGAGCCCCCTGACAGAATAAAAAAAAAGCCAGAGAAAATCCTGGAGGTGACATTTTTGAACACTGGGTGTCATTTCCAGGAAGTCTCACAACCAAGTGAAGACCTGTTTATCCTTTAAAACAATTCTAAAGTCAGTAACTGTTTAACATCTACACTGGTGGTGCCTGTTTCTTGCAGGCTTTTGTGCTTTATGATGCTATCTATATTTAAATTCATGGAAGTGGCATTTGAAATGTGTTAGCTGAAACATTAACAAACAAACAGCATCCAATTCTCAGGAGCTCAAGGTTGACTCAGCCTCGCATCCTTCTGAGGTCAGTGAAATGAGGACCCAGATTGTTGGGGGCAATGGGCTGACCTCACTGTGAAGCAGTAGATAAGCCTAGGTGCTATTGCTATTGCTATTCTGCATAAACTGAGGCTACATCCTGGGCTACAGTTCACATTTGTAGCAAATATTGTTGTTGTTGTTTTATTTGGTTGATTTTTGATGCAGAGGTCAGAGGACACCTCATCAGACATAATAAGCTTGAAACTCACGGTGATAAATTAATCAACGTATCTAATTTATGCCATAAGTTGACTCAAGCGTCCCTTTCATGCTTGCTATATTTCCTTCTCTTTTTTTTCCTGCCAAGGCCAAGGCCAAGGGTCTCTCTTGATATTTAAAATGTCAAGATTGCCTTCCTTCTGAAGAAGTACAGGTAGTCCTTGATTTACCACAATTGAGTCCCAAATTTATGTTGTTAAGTGAGGCATTTCTTAGGTGAAATTTGTCCCATTTTATGATCTTTCTTGAAGTTGAAGTTTATTTTTATACCACCTTCTCCCCAGGGGGACCCAGGACGGTGCACAGCCATTTAAAAACAACAGTAAAAAAAAAACATACAAGACAAAATTTAAAATAATTTAAAAACATATAATAGTTACTGGCCAAAAGTTTAAAAACCAGAATATAAAACCAATTTCTACCAGATCAAGAATATAAATATATAAAATTATTTGATTTATACATGGAGAGAGGTTGTGAATCAGGCCAAACCGGCCTGAGTAAAGAGGTATGTTTTAATGGCATGGCAGAAAGCACACAGATCCAAGATGGTACGAATCTCTGGGGGGAGATCATTCCAGAGGGTGGGGGCTCCCACAGAGAAGGCTGTCCCCCTGGAGGTCACCAGCCGACATTGTCTGGCTGACGGCACCCTGAGGAGGCCCTCTCTGTGAGAGCGCACAGGTCGGTGGGAGATATTTGCTGGCAGAATGCGGTCCGGTAAATAACTGGATTCTAAGCCATGGAGCACCTTAAATATCTTAACAAGCACCTTGAAACTCACCCGGAAGCCCACTGGCAACCAGTGCAGCTCGCGCAGGAGGGGGGCCGCATGGGTCCTACCACTGACCCCCATAATCCCCCGCATGGCCACATTCTGTACCAGTTGGAGCTTCCGGATGCGACTCAAGTGGAGCCCCATGTAGAGAACATTACAGTAGTCCAGACCGGCCATGACGAGTGCCTGAGTGACCGTCCACATGGCGTCGCGATCTGGCGGACCAGGCGAACCTGGTAAAAAGCCCCCCTGGTGACGATTGCCACATGATCTACCAGGGACAGCCGTGCATCCAGGAGGACACGCAAGTTGCGGACCCTTTCCGTAGGGGCCAGGGTCTCGCCTCCAATAGCCAGTGATGGAAGGAGCTGGCTATATCGCGATGCTGGCAGCCACAGCCACTCGGTTTTGGAGGGATTGAGCTTGAGTCTGTTGCGTCCCATCCAGATCCGCAGGGCTTCCAGGCACTGGGACATCACCTTGACAGCATCATTGGGGTGGCCTGGGGTGGAGATGCACAGCTGAGTATCATCAGCATACTGATGGAACTCCATCTCAAAGCCACGGATGATCTCACCCAGCGGCTTCATGTAAATGTTAAATAGGAGGGGTGAGAGGACCGACCCCCGAGGCACTCCATACGTGAGGCCCCACGATGTCAACCTCTGCCCTCCTGTTAACACTGTCTGCGACCGGTCAGAGAGGTAGGAGGAGAACCACCAAAAAACAGTGCCTCCCACTTCCAACCCCCCCCAACCGGCGCAGCAGGATGCCATGGTCGATGGTATCAAAAGTCGCTGAGAGATCTAAAAGCACCAGGATAGAGGAATAACCCCTATCCTGGGCCCTCTAGAGATCATCCACCAACGCGACCAATGACCATCCATCAATGGACCAATGGACCCATTAGGTGCCTGGGGTGGAACCATCTAATTTGTCCACCTCCCTGCGGCAGGGTGTGGTGATGGGGAAACTCAGTCAAAGGACAGAATGCTCTTGCCTCAGTTATTAAGAGAATCGTTATTAATTGATAAGCTAATAACCTGGTTGTTAAGGGAATATGCCTTCCCCATTGACTTTGTCGGTCAGAAGGTCACAAAAGGTGACCACGTGACCTTGGGACACAGCAACGGTCATAAATAGGAAATAAGTTACATTTTACAATGCCATTGTAACTTTGAACAGTCACTAAATGAGCTGCTGCAAGTGGAGGACTACCTGTACATGAGGCAATCAGCAACAAGTATAATATGGGTGCAATGAGATCATAAACTCTAAAGAAGTTCAAGAAAACATGAACATTAACGGGTGTATAAAAGGACTTGCCTTGAAAGGAACTACACTGCTCTCAATTATAATCGGATATCACTTTTTAAAAACAATAGTTCTATCTCTTAGTGTCAACATTGAAACTTTTGAATAGTTTTCCTGGTAGTGCTTTGTTTTTCTCTTCTGGGCTACTCTACAATTTTATTGTGTCCTGGTGTCTTCTTTCAAATACGAGGGCAATTCAGAAAAAAAAAATACCTCCGTTTGGTTATCAATGACACCACTTGATGCAGCCAAGAACCTCTGGAGCAGTTCTGTTGAGGTGTTTTTGATCACCCCTCTCATAGCCCAGATTTGGAGCCAAACGACTCCCACCTCTTCTGGCCTCATTCCCGAGAAGGAGATTTCTTTGCAGAAGGAATTTCAAACCTTGTAAGATGTAATGACAACAGCCTGATAATGGCAATTATGTCAAAAAGTAATGTAATGTTGTAGTTTTCTAATGTGTCTATTAAAAGTTCTGTATCTGTGAGTGTCTGTCATTGATAACGAAACTGAGGTTCCCCCCCTCCCCCGAATTGCCCTCATATTAACTAAGGCTGCCCTTGATTGACATCTTGAAAATCTCCTAAAATTTTCAAGGAACTTTTCCCTTCTTAACCATATTAAAATCAAACCTCAAATCATACTTATAGTAGTCAGTTGGTATGCATATTTGAAAAAATGACATAGTTAAGGTATAACATTGAAAGAATAAATCATTTCTAGTTTTTCTCAGCTCTTTCTTTTTTCCAGTCATAAGACCCTTTTTCCTGTCTCCACATCAATTTGATTGCATGTATTTTTAAAATGTTTACAGAAAAGAAACATTCATTTCCATGTGAATTTTACCTATTCACTAGATATGAGTTTGCAGGCATTTTGAATAATGTACATATTTTGGGGGAACAATTTCCTTTAATATGCTATTGTGAATGTTATTTTCAAGAATGTGCATATTACGATATGCACTTGTTTATACCTTTGAAATGTAGCTTTCTAAGCTAGCAACATCACTCTATACATATTATTTTCGTAACAAATCCATAGGAAGAATCAATTCTTGATATAGAACTTAAAGGAAGAATGACATAGCAGAGATAAATTTCCCATCTTTTGATTGATTTGAGTGTTTATGTCTTTTTTTTAAGGCAGCTTTTCAGAAAATCCTGTTGTCCTGTTCTTATAAAAGAAAAAAAAATGGCTGCAGATGCCATCCAATTTGGCCATGGTAAGTCAAAAGAACAAGTTATTCCTTTCAAATAAATTCTGACCCCCAAAATGGGTGAAATTTGCTCATACTTTCCTATATCTGCAAATTACAGCATACAAAAGTTATACCCATATGTTGATTCCCCACAGACGCTATTGCAAGGGTGATAATGATTGCATTGTTGATGTATTTTAAATTATTTCACACAAAAGAATACCTCTCATGACACAGGATGCGGAACAATAATCGTAAGTATTGAAAAGTTCACGAAATGAGTCACCTGGAGCGCAGAGTAATTGAACTAGGCTTTATTATAACTCACACAACAACTAACAACCCTTGGAACTGTCAGCTCCACTTTTATAGGGGAGCTGTCAGAACCAACAGCTGATCAACAGAATGGATTTCTCCCGCTCTGGGCAACCCTCCAATAGTGCTGTGGGCTTCCCTCTACCCCTAGCAAAGCCATCCATTACTCAGCCTGGAACTGATCACGTCTAGCTCAAAAACCACCCATTACTGGGCCTGTGGCTGATCTTGTCTAGTTTGATTGATGTGGGGTGATTGCTTCTGCCTCTCTGGACTCAACAAGTATAGGAAAGCAAATTTTAGTGATAGCAACAATTCAACAGTGGAACTGTTGGGGAGGTAAATTCTTTGGGTTATATGCCTTCAAGCAGAAGCTCGACAGCCTTTGATTGGGGGTGTTTTAATTTAGATTTCTATTCTGAACTCAATGGGATAAACAGTTTCAGCTGTAATTCAAAGATCTGGATTTTAGAACTAGGATTTGTGTTAAGATGCGAACAATCAAAATAAGAAAGCTCTGAACTGGTCTGGAGCAAATTAAATCACTTGAATCAGCAGAATCAGAATTAGAATTAGAATTTATTTTGTCAAGTGTATCAGAACACACCAGGAATTTGTTTCCGGTATGCATGCTCAATACTTACATACATGTAATAAACAAACTGTGATTGCAATCAAAGATATATTCATAATCATTGTATATATAAGCATTATCATTTGTATATATAAGCTGTTGTGGAGTCGGGTGGAAGTTTCCACTCCGTTCGGAGTCCAGTCAATTCCACCCCACCCTCGCAGGCGGGAAATGTTGTAAGCTGATTGGCTGGCATTATTCTTGAAGACTATAAGGAACGATGCCAGCCGGCCAGCTCCCCTGACTTGTACTGGACTGCTTACCTGACAATAAAGAGCTGATTTCATTGTCCTCGTGTCTGCCTGTTCCTTGCGACCCCACACTTCTCTTCATAAGCATAAGATACATTCATAGTTTTTAAAGTACATTCATCTTGTCAAGTGCATATAAGCTGCAATCAACAAACCACGATCTTAATCATGTACGCAATTCACAATCATAAGTATATTCACCATGTCATCATGCTATAAAGCACAATCATCATGTCACAGAATACATTTCAACATGTCAC
>JANHFO010002064.1:1704-12269 GCA_032468095.1 Pareas carinatus
GTGACCTACTCCTCCCCCTGTCGACCTTCAAGACCCTAATACTTTGGTATAGCCTGCCCTGAGACCCTATCTTGCCTAAATAAATAGTTTCTACCTTCAATTAAGGAGTGGTGAGAGCATGCCCATTCAGTCTCCCTTTCCATGAAGACCACAGTTTTGGTTATGGCATGGACCTATCCAGATTTGATAACTAAAGAAAGATACTTAAATATCAAGTTCTGATGTATTTGTCAGTCTTGCACATTCTCTCATGGTGCAAATGGAAATAGTCATTGCTCTCACCATTCTTTTATTAAATGAAACCAAAAAAATTATATCTTGGGGAGCAGGGCCGTCCGAAGGGTGGTGCCAACAGTGCAACGCCACAAGGCTCCGCACTTGCCAAGGCCTCACGGGGCTTAGGAGGTTTTAATAGATAGGCCTCGCACGAGGCATCTCGCTTATTCTTGGGGCAGCCCTGTTGGTTGAGGGGAGAGTCACCCAGGGGTGCATTTGTACAGACAGCAGCCCATCAGCTTTCTCTAGGGTAGCTTTGACTGTTTATCTGTTTTCTCCCTGAGGAGAAAAAAAGCAGAGTTGGACTGCCTCCCATGAGAATGCTTTCATATCAGCTCCACTGCTCTAAGACCAGCGCTAGGTCTTTCTTTATGATCACTTCAAATTCTGTCATGTTTCTTGCCAGACAGGGAAGTTCCCAAAGTAGGAGCATTTTTAAAGGCCTCCTCTTTATACAAACCGTAGGGAATTACTTAGTCAAGATCAATCCACAAGTGATATCCTATGTGTGCTTTGGAGTCACTCTTGACAATATTTTCAGAAGTGGCTTGCCATCACATTCTTACCTAGAACTAAGAGAAAATGACTGAATTAAGGGATCCAGGACTTTTAGTTTCTAGCCTTGTTTCTTTAACCACTATACCATACCTCATGAATTTCTTTCATTGTTTAAGATCTCAGATTAGACAATAGAACTACCATCTAATTCAGAGGTCTCTAATCTTGGTCCCCTTAAGGCTTGTGGACTTAAACTCCCAGAATTCCTCAGCCAGCATAGATGGATGAGGAATTCTGGGAGTTGAAGTCCACAAGCCTTAAAGGAACCAAAGTTGGAGACCTCTGATCTCATTCATTCATTCATTCATTCATTCATTCATTCATTCATTCATTCATTCATTCATTCATTCATTGAATTTCTATCCCACCCATGTTACTGATACAGCAACACTGGTCATGTTCTCATACCAGAGGTTCCATGATACCACAGCCCCAGAGGTTGGCTTTACTGCAGGAAGATTTACTTAAGATCAGTGGAGGATTCAAGAATTTCCACAGATAAACCTTTTTTTTTCAAAAAAGTAAAGGAAAAAATATTAAGTGGAATATTCAGATGTTGAGCTGTTTTGATAGCTATGTGGTATTTTGGGGAAACTACAGATACGGCAAAATCAAACAGTTCTGTCCTAACACCTATAGGAGAAGACCTCACCAAGTTCTGGCTTGCTGCAGAAAGGATACTTGGGATTGATGAAACAGATGAATCCCAGCAAGATCTCTATGTGTCATTGATCCAGATCCTGATGGCCACCCACTTGCAGGAGGGGTCTACAGTTGTCACCCTCTGTAACACAACCGTTGGTAAGTGACATATATCTTGGGATCAGAATTGTCAATTTCTAGATACCTGTTATGAGAAAACTGCAGTAATCAAATATCCAGATTCATTAATCCACCTACCAATCCAACATCCCCAGGAACCTAAAGGACCACTACTTGATACACTGCAGGTAGAGAAACTCTTGATTCATTCCATGATTCCTCTAGCTGCATATCTCTCCTAGAGACTATGCTGGCTTTGCTTTCTTCAAAGAAGGTTATATGAAAAGTCTTCTAAAACAAAACCTATCAAAGCGAGTAACTTGCTTCCCTGAAAAGATGAAACCCATGCTTCCAAAGAGCCTTTGCTTTCCCCTTTTCTTTGCACGGACAGCCTCTGCACGCATGCACACACACTCACAAACACACACACACATAAAACTGCCTCACAACATAAAGAATTTCCTCTTGATGACCTCCCAGGAGACCTGGCTGGAATAGTACTCAGTGGATGTATTTGCACAGTATGCTTAAACTGATTACTGAATTGCTTCATATTCTCAGTTCATGTGTATACTGAACCACAAACCAATGAAATGGACAAAGATCGCGAAAGCTTTTAAGCCACAAAAGAACCAACCAAGGTTAATGGTGACCATACTAACACATGATAATACAGCCCTTAGGCCTTTAACTAGTTAAATGCTTCATATGAACACAGCCACTTCCATAGAATCTAGAAAGAGGTGCTTGAGGAAGAATTTTTACATATAGCCATTTTATAAATCTGTGTAGGCTTTAAATGTTCCTTTACACTTTAAAACACAGAAGAAGACTCAGCTATCAGAAGCATAGAAAACACTTCCTTGCAGAACTATGGGATTATCTGAGCTTCCTCAAACGGGCATCCCTGCAAATATGCTCAAATTGAACTTGCAAAAAAAAAAATATCAATTAATTATTTAGTTAAGCATATAAAACAACAACAAAAAAGTAAAAATAAAAACATATTATATAAACATATAAATGAGTGCAAATAAATGGGAACAGTAGGACAAGGACGGTAGGCACACTAGTGCACTTATGCACGCCCCTTTTACAGACCTCTTAGAAATGGAGTGAGGTCCACTGTAGACAATTTAAGTTTAAATTTATTGGGGTTTGAGAATGTAACAACATCCTCAAATTCCCAGGAAGATTTGCCTAGGCAGTAACAGCTCAGTCACGGCTTCCTTAGACCTGATTCAACATCAGAAATGGGATTAAAGCAGTGGCACCCAACCGTTTGGACAACCAGGGACCAGTTCCACAGGGAAAGGTTTTTCTGCGGACCGGAGGGGGCGTGGTTTTGCATGCTGCCTGCATCCGATGAATGGGGCTTGGCTTGTTTGTGCGGCCCAGTTGTCGCCATGCTGCGGACTGGTGTTGGTCAATGGGCTGGGGCTGGAGGATCCCTGGATTAAAGAACTCATGTAGGCTCTTTTTCTGCTTTCACAAACAAGGAAATCCCCAAGTCCTCTTTTTTCTGGTTTGTTCTCTTCTTTCCAGAATCACTTCTGAAAAAGACTCCATTCCACCGGCAACACTTCCACACCCGAAGGGAAATCCTACGTGAGATGCAGAAAGTGGCTCTGTTCAAGATTGAAAGCTACTGGCTCCCCAACTTCTTCATTCATTGCAAATTAAGCATGGAGGATGAGCCTAAATGTCTCCATCTGCTCAGGCAGTATCAGGACCGCTCACCTCTGATTGGCCCGCAGAGACCGAAATCATCATCTCAGCCTCCGATGAGCATCCGAGAAAGCAGCTTGGACTCAAAATCCTATTATAGTTTGAAAAGCAAAAGAGAAATGTGGAGTCAGATCAGAAGTAGGAGCCTTTCTCACAAAGGGGGAAAAAAAGATGGCCACAGCCAGAAGCCCAAGTCACGTAAAGGCAGTCCAGTTCCTAAGAACCTGGCCTCCAGAAGGAGCATCTCAAGTCACAGCGCTTATCCTACAGAAGTCATCTGGGACTCCTCTGAGGATGTAGTGCCTTCTGATGAATCACCAAACTTCAAAAGTAGCCCAAGTGAATTCTTCATCTCCCCTGTGTCTGATGAGTTCCCTGACAAATGCACCTTCAACAAATTGCGCTCCTCCACTCCTATGGTGAACTTCCCTTCCATGCTTGCTCTGAAAACCCTTGTCAAGTCTCCGCCATGCTTAGACTTCCTCCCTTGGGTGCTCACGGCTGACAAATGTGCAGGACGCCCCTTCAGGGAGTTTTTACTGAGGCGGAACTATGCGATAGAAGTCCATCTCCTTGACCTGTGGCATGACCTGGAGGACTTCTTGCGCATGATGTTGTGTTCCCTTGGTGAAGGGAACATCCTTCTGCGCCATGTGATGGGGGAAAGGATTTGTGAGCTGTATTTGACGCAGAGCAACAATTGGCATCTGCCCCTGAAACTATCTACGCTGCAGAGTTTGCAGAATCTCCTGCCTTCTGGTCACGTGATTCCCTGGGTCCTGAAGGCACAAAAGGAAATCTGCAAGGTGGGAAGACCATCCTCTCTTCACCCTTCTTTCAGGCAAAGCAAGACAAGCTTTCCTAAGTCCTAGGGCTACCTATGGTTTGCCTTACAGCTAGAAAGGGTGCTTCGCTGCTTGTAACTAACATAGTACAAATGTGCTCCGGCAATGTTTTCATTCTGCGGGGGTTCCTAAAACATTGATAACGTCTCCAGCCCATGAGTGAGTGGCTTAAATCATCATTGGCTGAACTCATCTTAAGGTATTAGTTCCTCCTTATTCCAAAACTGTCCAAAGGCAGACCCTAGGTCAGTGATGGCTAACCTTTTCGACACAAAGTGCCTGGACGAGTTGCGACTGAAGAGTCGCGGCTCGTGACATCATCGCCTGACATCACTACACTCTTTCTGAGCATGCACGGGACCCCATGACATCATCACCTGGTGCTGCTATTCTTTTCTGAGCATGCTCAGCTCTAGGGCGATGCTGGGGCGACTTGGCTCACGTGACAGCAGAGAGGACTGTGCATTGCCCACTGTGGCACGCGTGCCATAGGTTCGCCATCACTGCCCTAGGTAAATGAAATCTGTTAGGCTTTGTCCCCCATTGCTTGAAAGGAAGTTAGGAGGAACAGATGCAATAGAAGCAAAATAAGGATTGGCAATGTAGGCATCAAATGTTCTGATGGCACCATTTTCTGCCAACTCAAGAAATGGAAGGAGAAAACCTATTCAAGAGTAAGGAAAGGACCAGTATCTAGTCACTGCTGAATAATTAGTGTGAAACTGGAAAAAAATCATTTACTTATGTTCTTATGTCCATTTTAGATACTCAGCTTCCTCTATGAGGAGTTTCTTCAGAATGATGACAAAATGTTCCTGTATTATGTGGTAAGAGGGAATTACAGAGATCTTTATTTCAGGGGGGAGAGAGAGAAGTAAGGGGCTCAAATATAACACAAGGAAAACAAAATCTGTACAGTCCTGGAGCAGATTATCAGATTTCAGGAATGGATGTTAGATACACGATTAGAGAGTTTACTTTGGTAATGTGTGACCTGGGGGTCTATTGCCTGTTGAAGCAAATTTTTTTAAAAAACTATTTCAATTAAAGGCCATCAGAATAGCTCAAGAATGGTACTTTCAATTGGGTAGGCCAGAGCTGTACTCAAAAGTAGTCCTTCAGGCATTGTTTGCAAAAAGCAGTGAGTTTTAGCAGACAAATATTTCCATTTTTCCAGGCACTCCTCATTATTGATCTACTGACTTTGATGACCAAAAACCAGTGAATTAAAAAAAAACCTAACAAGGCTATAGAAAGCAAGTAGAAGATTGGAAATTCACAGTGAATATACTGCCCCCAGGCCTCTCAGGAGAGGCCTGCAAGATGTGGCCTGAAAAATGTCTCAATGATCACTTGAAGGCAGCAAAAATTTAGAGATCTTTGTGTGTGTGTATGTGTGTCAGTCGCCCTCTCATGGAGATTTTGGCAGCCTAGATCTGATAATCTGACCTCAGTCTGAGAAAAAAGTCCTTTATGGATGTGCATCAAACACTCATTGTGCAGCAATCCAACATTCACTGCTTTGAATAACCAGGTGTATGTACTTTGCACATTTGTATTGTTTTCTGCAGAGTGGCAAGGAAAAGAAACCAAATGCAGAAGAGCCATATGACAAAACTGAGAACCTGCGGCTGATCCGAAGGATCCTTGAATCCCTGAATCTAAGCCAGTCCTTAGCTGGCATGAGAGACTTTGATGCGCTAAGCCAAGAGCACTGGCAACTGTTGGGCATTCAGGACCTGGCCATGGGAGGCTCTATTTTCATGGAATTGGAGCCTGTTGTGCAACAGATGGGTAAATTGACAGAGTTGGCTCAGCAAAAGCAGTGTTTAATTGGAGAGCAAGATCTGAGTCTTTGCAGGGTTAGCAATTTGGAACATATTTGGGGTGCATGGATCCACACTTATCTGTTGATGCACAACTACAGCTACAATGGGGCAATTTGTGACAAAAGGGTTGTGGAAAGTCAGCCACTGTCTTAGCATGCTATGTGAAACAGCACTACTGCTACAGGTCTCTTCCTGCTGTTTGTCTGATCTGGATTTAGCATGTCAAGTAACCCCGTTCATTTGGTACTTGGTTTTACATCTCTATTCTAAAAGGACCCTGAGAATTGCTCTGTGGCAAATATCCAATAGAGATCGGTTGCCTCTGAGGTCAATATGGGGACATGTGGTGAGGGGAATTAAGAAAAAAGCAGTTTGAATTATTTTAATCTAAGAATACAAATAAAATATTTTCTGTCACTCAGATACATACACAACCACTGTATAGCATTCGAGATTTGGACTGATCATTTAGGCCGTCAAGCCCACCATTTTACATTATAGAAATAAAAGGCATGCATACAATTATATATGTACATATAATCCAGATTATATATCTATATAAACACACGCACATGCCAAAAATTTTCTGAATGTTTATTATTATTTATTTATTTTATCTCAGCAACTTTGAGAGATACAGACAAGACTTGTATTGCATGCTACCCTGCTTTATTCACAAAATTAAACTAAAATCAAGATTTCCATTTGTAAACCAGCTTTTTCCTTCCTTCCTTCCTTCCTTCCTTCCTTCCTTCCTTCCTTCCTTCCTTCTTTCTCTTTCTTTGTTTCTTTTTTCCTTCCTTCCTTCTTTATTTAATATAACATAGCCACCCATCCCAATAAATGATTCTGAGCAGCAAAAAATGTTAAAAATAAAAATAAAGCAATTGCAATTCCAAAACACACAGCAGCTGAGAGAAATATAATAGTCATTAATCATTAATCCACCCAGGGTCCCAAACACAAAACCAGAGCTTTAGACTCTCACAAAAAGTCAGCAGGGTCAGGTCCATCTTAGTCCCCAAGAGAGAGACTATTTCAGGAGACAGGCGGAAAAGGCTCATATTGCGAGGTGTGCTGATGAGGTCATCTAATTGGGTTGAAATGTCTGCAAGTAGAGTTCTGAGGACGCCAGGGACTCCAAACGCACATATTTTTCTACTGTCTTTGCATTTATTTTTTTTGCTTACCAAATAAATAAAATAACACAAATCTTTTTTTTGAGGTAAAAATGGAGCAGGTATACATTGCTTTGCTTTTGAGATTGGCATGAGTCCTTCAGATAGAATTACCTAAGGGGCATATTCTGAGTGCTAGAGAGCCAATTGGTGAGTACTTTCTAGAAAGCTGTCTGGAGGCTTATTTCTACCCAGCTGGAAAGCAGATCATTTATCTCTGGAACCACAAGAGCTGGGGTTTCAAAACTGGGATCATGTTAGGCAGCTCAGAGAGCAAGTTAGATGCTTCCTAGTTGTGCAAAATTGTTTGTAGTGCGTTAAGAATGGTGCCAGAAGGGATAAAATGGCTGGTTGAACCTCTTGTGATGCCAAATACAAAATCATCTGCAATTTCATGATGTACTGAGTTACATCTCAGTTGTAACTTCTTCCTCCAAAGCTTACACAAATCCTGAGTAGTCAACTCAAGTGGGTAGCTCAAAACTACTAATGACTCCCATGCTTCTCCCCCTGCCCATGATAACAGATTATGGCAGCATGACATTTGAGGAGCTGGCTCTGCTGAATCCCAAGATGGCTGTGGAACTTCTTAGCAAGAACTTCAGGGAGTTCTGCAAGAGATGTCCATCAGGCAGTAAGTTCTTGAAGTGCTGGTATCAAGAGAATTCATCTGGTTAACAAACAATATGGAAGAAAGTAGAATAGGGCTCCTGAGGTTATGGTGTATTGCTAGATTTATGCTACCTTAATATTTCAGAACAGGGAAAGGAAGTAAAATCTGGAGGCATCTAAAAATAAGGTACAGATTCTCCTCATTTAGCAAGCGCAACTGGGACCAGTGGCTTGATCATTAAGCAAAGCGGTCACAAAGTGGAACCGTGATTGTGCTTATTATCCTCCTTCAGTTTTCCTTTGCTTTACAGGTCTGTGAAGGTTGTAAACGTGATGATTGTTTCTAAAGTTACTTTTTCATCATCTTCAGAACTGCAAGATGATGGTTAAATCAGGCCATTGCTAAATGAGAACTACCTATATTTCATGCATCAGTCTTGATATTCTGCAAGGTTATTGATATCATATTTTCAGAATGCCAGTGCTTCAGACTTTTGCTGCACAAATTCTACGATTTCACCATTGATATGAAATAAGACACTCTGATGATATAAGATACTGCAGGAAAAAGAAAAATCCAGTTGTTTGTAAATTGGTGAGGCTTGTGGAGAACCCATATCTTCTTATAAAATCCTGCCAGATAAGGGAACACCGAAATGCCTCGACCAGTTGTTGCTTGGTTACTGTTAGACTTGTAGAATGATTATTAGCATCCTCCAACTGTTCTAAACCTATCACAAAAATGTGCCATATCACAAAAATGTATCGTATGGCATGAGGAGGGTGTTTTGTGATATGATGAAATGTGTTTTGTGACATGATGATTGTACTTTATGATTGTGATTGTATTCATGATTAAGATCGCGGTTTGTCGATCTTAATCATGAATACAAAAGTACATGACAGGATCAATGTACTTTATGACCATGAATGTATCTTATTATTGCAATCACAGTTTGCCTATTGTATGTAGGTAGGTATAGAGCATGGACACTGGAGACAAACTCCTTGTGTGTCCAGACACACTTGGTCAATAAATTCTGATTCTACTTTCACTTTGCATTTAAAAATATATCTCTTCCCTTTCAAATAAAATAAAATAATGTAAAATAATATGCTAGCGTTCAGTTTGTCCACCATGGCAGCTCGTCTTTTAGCATTACAGCCCTATATTTTATGTCCTCCTGCCTTGTCGGTATGTCTAGCAGGAGAGGGGAAGCATTGGCTTCAAGTGACACCCAGGTCACTCCGTATGATACATCAGAAGGAAATGCAGCCTCTTCTGTAGGGCCACTTTGTGCTAGAAAGTGGCAATGCCCAGTTAGTATAAAATAGTAATAGCAGTAGCACTTAAACTTTCAGTGTTTACTGCCCTATATCCTTTACAGCACTCTCTGGGCAGTTTACAATGTCAACTTTATTTGCATATTGCCCCCAATAATCTGGGTCCTCATTATACTGACCTCAGAAGGAAGACTGAGTCAACATTGAGCCAGTCAGGATTGAACTCCAAGCTGTGGACAGAGTTAGCCTGCATTACTGCATTCTAACCATGACACCATGGTTCCTGATACTGCAATTGAAGCAGGAGAAAGCTGGAAACATCTAAAATGGCCAATGATTATGTCAATTAATCCGTCTCAGTGGGTGGGGGGAGCATTGATTGGTTGTGTGAGCAGATCCTATCCTACATCTACTAATGCCCAGATGAATTGAGGATTCATCCTACGCTCATCTTCAGAAGGTGCTTTTTGCCCACTCGCAAATCAGATAAGACAGAGATTGTATTTACATGGAAATATCCTGTTATTTCTTTACAGAAGTGTTTGTTCGGCCAGTGGTTCCCAAAAGGAGTCTCCAATGGGGCAGAACAAGTTTCTCCTTCCTGAGGAAGGCTGTGGTTAGGAAACCCCTTTCAAAACCCAGGTACTTATGTCATCCACCCAGAAGGATGTAGTCTGCTATTCCAATTCAATTCTTAGCCCAGGGCTTCCCAACCATGGCAATTTTAAGTTGGGTGGACTTCAACTCTCAAAATTCCCCAGCCAGCATGGAGTTGAAGTCCACCCACCTTAAAATCGCCAAGGTTGGGATACCCTGTCTTGGCCAAAAAGGTTTTGCTCAACAAGTAGCAGCTGGGGGGGAAAACACACCTAAGAAATATGGACCAGCGAATTAGGGATGGAGTGAGGGAGTAATATTTTCCCTTTCTTTGACAAACTCCAAATTAAGATATTTTCTCTAAAGCTGTTGTTTTCATTTAAACAGAAGCCTCCATTGCTACTAATGGGAGTTTCGTGTAATTCATAAAGTTGTCGGGTCTAGTTTAGTCCTTGCTGGTTGCTCATTTGACGCTTTCAACCCCATGATTTGGTGGGTTCATCTAATTTTTCAAAGAGGCAGGGAGGCATAATATTGGCACCGGTGCCAGGGGCCTATAAACCTATTAGGCCACGACCTCTTGCTATCTTTTATCTTCCAAGCTTTTTGTTGCTATACTCCTATGCATATTTTTTCAGGACTCAGGCCTGTGAAATTTAATTAAGTGAACATACATAAGATTGCACTGTAAAGATTGCATTCATGGGGTTCCCCTTGAAGTGCACCTGGAGACTCCAGCTAGTTCAGAATGCAGCCGCACGGGGGATTTTGGGGGTGAGTGGGTGTACCCATGTAACTCCTCTCCTGCGTGAGCTGCATTGGCTACCGGTGGTCTCTCGGGTGCATTTCAAGGTGTTGGTAACCACCTTTAAAGCGCTCCATGGCATAGGGCCCAG
>JANHFO010002064.1:50514-71357 GCA_032468095.1 Pareas carinatus
CGGGACGCTCCAAAGCCAAAGGATCGCCCTGGAGGCTGAATTGGAGTGTTCCCGGCGTCCAGCGGAGCGATCTCCCATGCTTTTTGGGAATATTCGCTTCATAAGACGCAGACACTTCCCCCCCCTTTTTTGGGGGGGGGAAAGCGCGTCTTATGGTGCGAAAAATACGGTAGATATCAAAAAGCTTCTGAAGGTCGAATCTGAATAAGCAAATACGAATGAACGTTGGGAATTGCTTTGCAATAAATAAAAGAAAGGTGGGATATTCGCAAATGCATGGAAGAATCCAAAGTGCTCCATCCACTTGCCCTCCTTTGGGTCCATGAGTCTTTCTCTTGCTATGCACTTGTCAGCAATTCACCGCCCCCATCCTGAGCACAAGAGTTATAACTAGATCAGAGGGTGAGCACCAAACTGGGGGGGGGGAAGCCAACTTAGATAAGCTTGAAATTTCATGTCCTTCCCATTGTAAAGGCATTGTCATCAACACCAAGCTATATCTTGAACCTGAATCTGCATGCAGTAGATGGAGCTGATTACGTACATGTTACCTGAAGCCAGATCAAAAGTTAAGGTAGTCCTGTTATGACACAGGCCCTTTAGAAAACTGCATAACTCAGTAGAAAAATTAATACCTGCTCCAGATAACTGAGCTCCCTCTTCCTAATATGTACTTTTTTGAAGGATCTTCATTTTCATTTCATTTCTTTTTATGAGCTAATTACTCAAATGATGCCCAAAAAGGCTAATTAGTGTTACCAAGGAGTAGAAATCATTTTATCATCGGGAGGCCTCCTGTGTGTGTGTTTCGTACTTAGGATGATTATTCCTGCAAACCACACATGTACGTAAGTGGCTTGCATTTTGCACGCGTGTATTAACTATGGATATTTCTTTATTTCCTGAAACAGAGCAGTGAGGGATGAATCTATAGTCTACATCAGTGTTTCTCAATCTTGGGAACTCTTATGATGTGAGGACTTCAACTTCCAGAATTCCCCAGCCTCCATCTCAGCACTGTGGGGAAACTTGTGGGAAACAGATCCCACAACCTGTCTGAACTTGTTGAAATCTCTTCTCCAGGTGTGAAATGTTGACAGTCCATGCCTTTTCCCTTCTCAAGGCCAATTTATAGTTGGAACTGTCCAGAGCTGTCGCCTCGTACCTACACTGTGAAGAGGTTGATGGGTAAGCAAAGAGCTGTAGATGGGCTAACAAAAACAAATTCCAACTGCATGTCATGCAGAGGTGTGTGCCCTATGTATTGATTGAACAATCCAACTTCCTGTACTGTATTTCACTGTTTGAGGACAGAATGTCAAAATGCACTGATGTATAAAAAGAACACCTATGCAACCATCCTCAAATGATGGATGCTACATTCTCTCATATGTAGTACCAGAGAAGTCTGCTCAAGTCTTCATGCTTCTTTCTGTTTAAATCAAGTTAGAGTTGGAGAAGGTTTTTGTTTTGTTTTTCAAAGTCTGGTTTGAGATTGTGTGTTTGACCTTTGAACTTATAAAGCCATTTCACTCACCTCCCTGGGTGCCTCATTCTGAACAAAGTCTTCAAAGATTCTGTTGGCTTTGGCTGCTAATTTTGCTTTGGGGGGCGTTTTCTTATATTCTTCACAGGCCAACCAAAACTCCAGATTTTCTTCACTAAATTCTGTTTTAAGAAACCCATGAAATGCTGCCATGCCACCTGTAAACAAGGGGGCAGAATAATCAGTTTAGAAGTGGTAGGGAGACAAGGAAAAGAAAGAAGGTCACCAATATTTTCTAAATGCTGCACGTTTTCTAAATTCTAATGTCAAGGACGATACATCTTAACGATACATGGTTTATTTCTGGGTACAGAATGACCCCATCAGTGTCTTATTTATTTTGTCTTCTATTGCATAAAAAAAATATCTGGATGGCAAAAATACAACATTAAGGGGATGAGAATCCTCTCCCTGAAAATCTGGAATGACTGTTGGTAAATTTTAAAAAAATGGAGAGAAGGTCACATTTAGCATAATAACTAATTTGATTCAAACAAGAGCCTCTTTGGTCTAGTGATTAAGGAACCAGGCTAGAAAGTGGGAGGTCTTGAGTTCAAATCCCATTTTAGGCATGAAACCTAGCTGGGTGACTTTGGGCCAGCCACTCTCTCTCAGCCCAACTCACCTCACAGGGCTGTTATTGTAGGGAAAAATAGGAGGTGGAGGGTGGTTGGATATGTTCATCATCTTCAGTTATTTGTGAACATACTAAATATTAGTATTCTCAGTCAGTTCAGGCCTTTGTTATTTTGGTTGGGAATTATAGGAGCTAGAACACTATGTTAGGGGTAACTATTCATTCAGCGATTCTATAAAAGAACTGCTTTTTCTGCTTTCTAGAAAAAAATCTTCCGGTGCATTTTGTGAAGACATGGCTGGTTGGCAACCCTACTGAATCATGTGAAATTACACGACCGCCATTCTTACTATTCATAATTATTATAACTTTTTTAACAAATTGTTCACCACATACAAGATGTGTACTCACTTCTGCTTCTCAGCAGTTGATTGAAGGACTCCTTCCATCCAAGTGCTTCCTCCAAAGAATATCTGTAGAAGGAATGAGTATTTTTAGAGCTTGTCCAAGAGATTTCAAAGAGCAATGTTGTGGGTGAAGAGTATAGGAAGCAAATGTCACTGGGAAGTGCAGATGTGACTCTATTTATCTTGGTTTCATTTCTCACAATCTCCATTCAAGAAAAGTGCTTCAGTCACTTGCTCATTGGCATATGTCACATACATTATGTTACTGACAGCATTTAAACAACTGAAGCAAGTTTTTCAAAATTTCTGATCCTTCTTAGACAATGAAGGTGTTCTGTAGAGATATTATTCTGGAGGCAATATTCTGAAATGGGCAAGACATGCTATCTGGAAACTGAGGAACTGGGATATCCTGAATGAAGATTTACTGGAAAATCACTATTTTTTCACAGAATGTTATAAGTGGCCAAGATAACAGGGTCTTTCATTTTTAAGACCTCCATTTTCAACCTAACACTTCTTCCATTGTTTTCATTTCAGGAAAAAACAGTGTTATAAACACTTGCAAAAGACTGTTTAATATTAGTGCTTCTCTGTCTAGAAGCAGCTTCTCTCCAAAAACATGTAACCATTTGACTGACTCAGAATGGCTCTTTGTCTGTTCATAAATGGGGGATGTCAATGCAACATTACAAGCAGCTGTATCATACAAAGT
The DNA here is from genome assembly GCA_032468095.1 of Pareas carinatus. Taxonomy (NCBI): domain Eukaryota; kingdom Metazoa; phylum Chordata; class Lepidosauria; order Squamata; family Pareidae; genus Pareas; species Pareas carinatus. Next base: position 53,760 of record JANHFO010002064.1, read on the forward strand.
GTTTTCGGCCTCAGTTCAAAAGCATAAACCAGGATGCCTTCTTCTCCTTGGATTCAATTAGAAATTAAAATAACCCTAAACTTTTATTGCCCTGTCATTTCTGTCAATCAGATATAGACTTACTTTTGTTTGGTGCTCCAGCTGAGGTTCCCAATTTTATGTCCAAACTCTGGTTTATGAAGCAGAATTCCCAAACGTGTTTTAAACTCTTTGACTCTGAAAAATGAAAAAAGAATATAATTCAAAATGCATACTAAAAAGAAAGTATTTTAGTTACTAGAAGATATCAAGGACAAGCAAAAATGTCCCTTCAAGCTTAAGGTCAAGAAGAAGCTTCTTGGTTCAGGCAATTTAAAGTAAGAGTTTGCATGGTGTGACTGAGGGCTGTAGCATTTCTTTCATAATGCCACTACTTGGCTCCTCTGCTTTCCTTTTCTCCATTAGTCCATGCATTTTTCTGATCATTTATCAACCAATGTTTGACTTGGCTATTTGTATAATATTGTTCACAACAAAAATAAATTAAAAGATGGATTTAAACAGCAGAAATTCCATAGTTTTCCTAAACTCACAGAATTTACTGTCTCAACCAAATTTGAAAACAGAAAAGGAAAACCATTTTTTTAAGCTAAAGTTCTTGCATATATGCCTACTATGCAATTGCAAAGTTAATTTGTAATTTAAAGCCATAAGGTTAAAAACTCTGTTTCTTTACTTCTGCCCCTTATTACTGAATGACTAAATTCATCAGACTTCCCAGGGTTGAATTAGAGTTTTTAATCACACACACCCTTACACCAAATATCCACCGCGGTTTGCCAATTGCAGCTAATATGTACATGACATGATGAATGTACTTCATGATTATGATTGTATTTTATGACTGTAATAATAGTTTGTCAATTATAGCCTGTATGTAAGTGCAGAGCATGTATATCAGAGACAAATTCCTTGTGTGTCCAGACACACTTGGCCAATAAATTCTAATTCTCTGGACCAATCTCACTCAATCTCTCATCGAAGGCCACCAGTTCTAGGCTATAAACTCCAGGCCACCACTAGGTGGCAGCAAAGAAATACAAAGAACACCAACTCTGTGCTCTAATGATCATCTGTAGGTTTGTACCCCCAGATCTGATAGTGCTGCTCTTAAGTGCCTCCACCTCTGAAATGAAGTGATATGACTTGTCAATACTTCAGCCTACCAGGGCATTAATTCTTTCAGGGTCTAAGTTACTTTACAAGAATTCAATATTCCAGCTACCTAATTTCTTAAAAACTGCTCATAGTGATATTGCATGTTTATTCCAATAATAAGATGCAATAATAATGTATACTTTCTGCTTTGCAAAACTATGCAAGCATTTCAGTTGTGCAAAATTCTTAAGCTACTAATTATCACCAGTAATATGTACCAAAAAGCAAGCAATCATCAATAAACCAGTGAACAATGAAAAATGTTTGAGCCTTCAAAACAGTTTATAAAAATTCTAGCTATTATATCTATATTGTATCTATATCTTTTATCAACATAGTTTTGACTGACCATCATTATTACATGAGGTCAAAATTCAATCTGCTGCACAAAACCTGAACACATATAGTTGTTGTGTACACATATAGACATAAATAATATTTCCTATTTTTTTAGTTTATTCTTGTTTAAATATTTTTACATTTTTCTTGCATTTTTTGTTCTTTTCTGTTTATTAAAGCAATATATAAACAAATTAATGCTATTGTTTCTAGTGTTTATTCAGCATGTTTTAAAAATGCAGTGTCATGATTCCAGATCATAGAAAAGATGCTCTTTAGCAAACAATGAATCTAGTTGATTATTACTATTCAAACTGATATATGTATTTCTGAATTAACTGTTAACTTTTATAGCCCTTATAATACCATCCTGTTCACCAACTTGCAATTATATTTTTGTGCTGAAATTTTACTGTCACATAATACGTAGACAAACCACAAATATTACTAGGAACGAACATAAGTCAAACGAAAAGGATGATTTCTATAGTTTCAAAACATTACAATATCATGCTCACTGCTCTCTAGCTAATGCCACATTTTTATGACTTTTTAAATGAAATTCCAGCTTTTGATGTGTATGATTTCTTTATTCAACTGGTACAGTTATAGGAGTTCTCAGTCGATTTGGACCAGTGGACTCATTTGGAATTTTAAAGTCACATTGTAGCTTTTTTCACAAAAGATTGTCATGATAGGTTCATTTATTCCATATATCAGAAGCTAAATGCTATAAGGCACTGGGACTGCAACCACCTAGCATTTTCTAAGAATGGAATTATTCCTGGAAATACAGATTGCACTTACACCTAGTACTTTGGTAGTTTGCCACTTTAAAAAGATTCAAATAATATTTTCTTTAAAACATAATTTGTTGGAGCTTAGTGGGTGCCCACTCTTGATCCTGGGCACCATGCCGGGTGCCCAGATCTGCGCCTCGCGGCATTCAAGTGCAAAAGATCAAGGCTACCATGATGATGGTTAGTAATATTGTGATGGCGGGTAATAGTCTGTTGCTTCTCATTTTGGAGCACCTGCATTCCTTTTGATCTTTCTCCCTAAGTCCCTCCACTTGGACATGGCTATGAACCCACGAATAGGCCCGGGAATCCTTTATGCCTCTATAGTTGTTGAATCTGAGACAATCAGGAATGTGGAAAATCAATTGGATTTTCCCAGAGATTTACAAGATGTGAGGATGCTGTATTTGCCTCTGGCTGCATCTACTTGTTAACTGGACTGTTTCCTCCCAAAGGTTACTAGAGCTCTTATCAAGTCATTGTGGCAGCAATGTGGCTGCGGCCAGGGGCGAAGGAGAGGAGAGAGGTTTGTAAATGCTAGGAATATATAAACCTTAAGGCTATCAAATGTTATCCTGCCTTTTTCAAACACCGTAGATGGACAGCACACCAAAACAAAAGTTGCATGCTACTATCAAGCTCTCCTCACTGTCCTTTTCTCATACCGCTTCACCTATCAAAAACACACTAGATGTTCTTCAAGGCAGACCCTCCACTTTTTTGCTGTGGGTGTACTGTTTTACCAAGACAACAAATAAAGTGCCAATATCATAATTATTATGATTATTTCCCATCTACACTCTCCCTCCTTAATTCTCTCTCTTTCACTCCTCTTCAGAGACTAGCTGGATGCTTTCCTTGCCACTATTCAAAGCATCCCAAAGCTGGTAGAGTTTTCTGACTTTGAATGTTGTGTCACACCTGCCTACCACAGGGGTGCTGCAGCCATTCAGAGGTCTCTCCCTCCCTGGTGCATCGCTGCGACAGTTTGGAGATGGCTGCCTGGCGCATCGCTTTCTATTCTTAGCTCACCAACCTCTGGCTGGTGTGCGGCAGGCATACTAATTATGTGCAATGCTACTTTGCAGAGGTGTCTTTGAGAACTGCATTGCAAAGACACGGGAGAGTTTTGTACTCATTTTTCTCATCACAACATTTAAAAGCACAAAAGAAAGTCAAACATAAGAAGCAGATAGTCCAACAGCTCTCGAGGAAAGCAAGAGAAATATAGGACAGACCTATTTCCTTTAATCTCGTATTATTATCATTACCTCTCTTTATCTTTCCTCAGTGCTGAGCTAAATAATGCCAGTCCAGTAAAATTGTACAATCGGGGTTTGGGATATAGACAAAGATCGTTCCTGGTCAGTACATGTGGCCAGGTCAAATTCAGTCCTGACTGTTCAGCTAAGTATTTGCTTGCTAAGAGCTTCAATAATTTCCCAAGCCTCTTACCTTTCCAAGCAGCTAGCAGGCAGTGCAGCTAAACCTCGGCACATGTTGAGAAAGAAGTTGGATGGCTTGCTTAAATCTGCAGAAACTGGATTAGGGAGCAGTGGAGGGCTCTGATCACAGCCTTTACCCATTAAGCTTTCAGTGTTGGGAGCCTGGAAGCAGAGCTTTTATATCTTACAGGAAGTGGGAGGGAGCATGAATCAAGCACACAGCTCCCGCCTGCCTCTATACAAGAATAATTGGAACTGTCCTTGAACAGCACAGTCATAAGTGGGATTCAGAAAGAACGAGCAGGACAGCAGACGGGTGTTTCTGTTGTAGTCACTCGGGTATTCCATGATTGAAGGGTACTTACACACAAACTGCAGTCAAGAGCTCAAGGGATGAATTTTTCTTCTCTGAAAAGCACTTGGCTGCTGTGCTTATCATCAAATAAAATACACACTTTAATAGCAAGTGCCGAATAGACCTTGCTGTTCTTGTTCTTTTTTAAAAAAAAATGCGATGGCAGAGTCTACGCATAATTTAAATAAATCAGCCTAATTTGCCAGGACACTGTTGGCGCTAGCACCTATATAAGCCTTTTTCCTGGTGCAAAGGAACTGGCCCACGTGGGGCAGCGGAGTAGGAGATAGGGTAAAACTGGGACCACAGGAGGGCAAAGGCAAGGACACTGTGACAAGCTTATCTACTTTAGCCCCAAGAGATCCAGTTAAAACCTCTTGGAAATAACTCTGGGTAGACTATGATTACATGTGGCAATTATGACGCTTGGCGGAACACTTACCAGCTTCCAGTTCGGACCAAATTGTGAGCTCAATGAAGGGTAGAGACGGCCAGAGAAGCGTGAGTAGTTGAGATTCATCTGTATTCCAGAATTTGAGGGGCTGTCACAAAGAAGAGGGGGTCAATTTATTGTCAAAGGGCAAGACAAGAAACAATGGGTGGAAACTAATCAAGGAGAGAAGCAATCTGGAATTAAGAGTGAGAATAATTAACCCGTGGAACAGCCTGCCTTCAAAGGTTGTAAGGGCTTCGTCACTAGAGGGTTTTTAAGAAGACTGGAGGTCTTCTAGTCCGATCCCCTGCTCAAACAGAGGACCCTATGCCAATTCAGACAGGCGATGGTCCAAAGTCCCTTCCAGCTCTATTCCAATTGGCTTGCCTGTAATATATAGTTGGGGAATGGAGTGAAATGAAAGGGAGACTGCTGCACCAAGCATCCGCAAGGGGTTTCCTTTGGTACCATCTCTTAGTAGAAGGAGAAATGCTGAGTTCAAAGGTGGGCGTGAGGAACATCTTTGAATCAGAGTGATCTTGGTGATCAGTAACTCCAAGAAGGAATGAGGTCCTGATGCATATTCCCTAACCTTGGAGGTGCACACTAAGGACCTATTTTTGGGTATGGGCGGGCAACTGATTTGTCATTTTCTACCTCCCACTGCCACTGATCCTTGAAGGCTCCCCTTATTCATTTATTTACAATTATCTGTAGACTGCCCCAATCAAAAAGATTCTGAGCACCGGATCCTCATTTTCTTCCAAGGTTCTATTTTTCTCCTTCTTCTTCATCTCAGAACGCAGCACAATTAATTGGACATTAGTCTCCTTCATTCTTTTATACCGCCTGCTTGCTCAAAGCCTGAAGCACTTGTGGGGGACACCTCAGTGCTCTGAAGACTTCATAGCTGCCGAGAGGAAGAACAGTCGCAGAGCAGGGAAATGAGGATTGGCAGAAAGAGATGTCAGCCCACCAGCAGCCTCCACCAAGTTCTGGCATTTCAAGCAGCCATCAAGACAGAGGAAGAGCCAAGGAGGACAGCTCTGAGCATTTCAGATGACAACCATCTAGGATTGCTCCTTTGGAAGAGATCTTACAGGGGTGGGACATGTGGCTCGTGGCTGTCTAATTAACGTATTAATATTAAATGAATGCCTCTTTTTGGAAGACGAGTGGTTTTAGGTTCTACAGCTTATATTTGCAAGATAGTCTGATTTCTTTTCATGTTTTAAAAAAGAAGCATGTCAACGAAATTTAGAGGTATCTACATTATAAATACATTCAAATAAGTTTTTTTTATTTTTTTGCCATTTTTACAGCGGGCAACATTTATAATGCACTGTTATGTACAATTTAGAATTTGAGAGGTTTTTTTAAGTATGCATTATACAATCATAAGGCTGTAATCATAGTTTGTCAATTATAGCCTTATTATGATTGTAACCACAGTTTGTCAAATGTAGCTTATATGTGTAAGTATTGAGCATGTACACCGGAGACAAATTCCTTGTGTATCCAGACACACTTGGCCAATAAATAAATTCAATTCGATTCGATTCGATTCTACTTGATTTCACTGTTTTTAATCCTTCAATTTGGGGGATGTTTCTACTACTCCTTAGCTAAAAATTGAAACCTGGAAATCAAAGAGATAATCCCATAGGTAAAATTATTCCAATGTCAGCCCTCCACAAGTATTTCTAAAAAATAAGACTTACGTAATTGAATGATCCTCTCTCCTTCCTTGCTCTATAATCATCACTCCACAAAAACACACAGAAAGCAACCAGTAAGTTTTAATCAGGTCTGAGAACAAGCATTTGACGGGCTTTGAAGCTGCACTTCCCCATTAAAGATAAAACTGCACTAGTAGCAGGACAGTTCATAACAGCAAAAGCCTAGTGGCAGTGTTGCCCAAGTGTCATGGTTATATATGTGTGTGTGTGTGTGTGTGTGTGTGTGTGTGTGTGTGTGTATGAAGAAAAACGTGTATATGAAGAGACCTCCTGGCCTTGTGGTTATTACATCTGCCTAAGATGTGAGACTTCCAGAGTTCAATTCCCAGTAAGGAGTATGTCCAGCTGATGAGAGCTAGTAAGCTCAAAATAGATCTATCCTGGTCTTCCCTGAATTTATTTATGTGCCAGCACAAAAATATAACATGCATATATATAGCCAGAACGGTAGAGGAAGTTCTATTTAGCTTTCAAAGCTGTGAGAGGTTCATTCATGATCTCCCCCCTATCTTTTCCGCATGTGGAATAAGAAAAAAATACAGAAAGGGAAGGCCAAAGACGCTGCTTTGATTGGTCCACTATAAACATTTAACTGAAATAGATCAGAAGAGGAATTTAAACAAAAGGGGAAAACAAAGGCAGGAGAGAGAAATGAATACCAAAAAAAATCTCACAGGCAGATAAAATGGGTCACGTTTCACAACATATTCCAAACCTCGGATTTAGAAATCCTGGTAACGAATATATTGCACGGCTCTATCAACGTGAACAAGGACAATCAAAAGCTTAGCTCACCTAGAGCGGGGCTGCTTATTAAGAGGATGGAAGGGGCTGTAGAGCACAGCAGATACGTCTAACGTTCTGCAACTCCACGTGATGCCCAGATTTAATTCATTTGTGCCACAGAGCATGCCTCCCAAGGCCGCAATTGTGAGGCCACAGAAGTCTTTCAGGAATGTGTCGATTTACTTATGCTAGAAAAAGGAGAAGAGAGAACCCTGTGGGATTTCAAAGCTTCTTGCCTTGCCCCAAAGCTATGGTTTTTTTCTATCACTCAGGTCCTGCCTTTCCCAAGCTGCTGTTCATCCTCACTGCTAAATCATATGCTTACTTCAGGGAAGACAGGACCCCCATTTCCAAGGCAGTCCAATCGCAAGAATGAGTGGGTACCTTTCTGCTTGTTTACATTAGTGTCTAAATATTGACTATTCAGATATATTCTTCATCCCCAATGTAGACCTGCGTTGGAACCCTTATTAGCATGATGGGGTAACAAAATCAACTATGTTGTTGCAGTTAAGGGGCAATCTGTCGCTATTGGACTATTTTAATTTCTTCTTAATGTGCAGCACATTTTCATAAGGTTGATGATACCGTGCCAGTAGCGGTTCAATTCATTTTACTTTCTCACTTTCAGCATCAAAATCTACTATCTTGTCTATACCAGGCCTCAATGGTTCTACAATTCCGTAACATACTGTGGCTGGATATCCACATCCCGCTAAGCCGCAGTGTGGTTTGTGGTTGGCTTAGAAAAATATACAGCTTCAATTATCTCTTTCCACACATACAACTTGTACCATTAATGCAGCTGGGAAAAAGGGAAATAAACAAGGCAGATTGAAAAAGCAAGAAAAAATGTAAAAGCAAGCGATAATTGACTTAATTCCTATGCATGAACCTATAAAAAGATATAAACAAAAACCCAATAGCAATACATCAGCTCAATATGAACTAGCATTCCCACCTCACACAGTAATAAATTAAAAAATCTAGATGAACTGGATATATTTCTCATATAAATATAACAACTAAAAAGCCAGCAATTCAACTATTACAGAAAAATAACATCCCCCACAAGCACTTCTATCACACAGCAAAACATAAGTGCTCAGATGAGACAAAACCTTATCAACAAGTAAATAATCTACTAACATCACTTGCAAAACAACTTATAGGACTATCCCACCCAAGGATATATAAAGGGGGCAGGACATAAGGATATTGCATATAATTGTTCCCAACCAATGAGCTTCACTTCTTCTAAATTCACATATTGATAATGTTACTTAGTAGGGTGATGAAATGTCTGCAACTCCAAATCAAACCTGCAATGATACAACATGCCAATCCTAAGCTACACGTATTTGCTACCATATTAATGTTTGGCAGTGTGAATGAAATGCTAATAATAGATGCTCACCGAATGTACATTATCGGATTGGAAAAAGTACTATACACTATGGTATTAAAATTGAAAGAAAATATTAAATTTGCAAAGGAATTTCTAAGAGGAGAGGATGAATATTAATTAATTTGTGAGATATTATTTGATAGGATTAAATTATAATATGCTGTTGTTTCTGATAGTTTATAATGAAATATTTCTGGTTAACTTTGAATGGTGTAGCTTTAATTATTTCTTTATAGATAAAAGACAGGGATTTTTTTGTATTTTTAGAAAAAATGATAAATTATAAAGTAAAGTAAATGAACGGAATATTAAATTGATCTATTTGTTTAAAGTTAATATACAGTATATATATATTGTTATTTCTGATCATTCTTAAAGGACTTTTGCTGATTAAGATTGAAAGATGAGGCTTTATTGTTTGCTAACATATAAAAGATGAGATATGGAATGAAGAGATTTTTAGATTGGCAAGTTAAAGAAGCAATAAATTACTTAAATTGCACTTGTCAGTGCTGTGAGAAATCATTTTTTTATACTGTATACATTTTTCCTTTTACATTTTTTTCTTTCTCTACACTTTTTTCTTTTTTATATTTTTCTTAGTTTGAACTAGTTTTATTTTTTCTGTTATTAAACTTCAGTAAAAATATTTTTTTTAAAAGAAATTAAACCTCCAAGATCAAGTAAGATGGCCCGGTCACCTCATCTGTTTAAAAATACAATACAGTCAGCAAGAAAAGGCAGGTGTTGTATTTCATCTCTCTCCATTTAGCTGTCTCCTGCTAAACCAAAACCTTGCATTCAAAGTTCTGCCACAAGCTATACAAAAACTAGCAAATGCAAATGAAAGGTGTTTCTGATGCTGATGTGACTCACAAAATAACAAAACTTGTTTGTATGCCACTCTAGAGGTTGAATTATCTTAGGGGTCTCTTTGAGTGGGAGAGAAAGGAAGCAAATAGGAAACAATTATAGACAATCAGTGTCAGACAAAACTATCACAAGAACAAGAAGCACCAAAGAAAACTGCAGGAGAGATGAATGTGCACCCTGAAACATAAATATATCATAGATATTATGGTGGCAATTGAAGTCAATTGCTGGTTTTCTACAGGCAAAGCTCTTTGATTTTAAATGCAGTGTAGGAGCAGAAAATCTTCCATGTTTTTTTTCCCTTTTGCTGGTCATGCTGGGTCTGATTAAATTCCCTAGATACCTCAGTGTCCCAAGGGTCAAGAATTTTTGGAGAGTCATACATGAGTGCCTAATCTGTTTAGGAGAACCAAATTGTTTAATAACTTTACTGTACTGGAAGAAGCAAGCTCTTCATCATTATTATTTGGTGCTGAGTATGGCATATAAAGTTTATATTAATTTAATACCTTCTCTGTGGTAAACTCATTTTTTTTCACAGTACAAATAAATCCTGCAGCTCAGTGGTCAGACCCTGAGATCCTCACTAGAGAGCTAATTCTTTTCATATTGAACTGCTAGGATAAAATGACAAAACATTGGAGAACAATGAAGGGGGGGAAATGAAAGTGGTGAGAATTGGAATATTGAGTGTGCCAAACTTTTGCCAGTTTTCTTCTGATGTGCCACACTGGAGGAAAATGCTAGACAAGAACTTTTGACTGTGCCCAAAAATGCTTTGCAATGTCTAGCCATTATCTGCGCAATCATCTCTAAAATGGGTCATGCCATTTACAAGAATCAGCACCAACCCCACTGGCTGAACTTTCCAATTTTCTACTTACATTACAGCTTCGTTAAGGGTCAATTATTCACTTTGTCCCCCAACACCATCTTATACTTCAGAAACCCAGTCTCATGATAGGGTGTGTGTGTGTGTGTGTTTGGTGTTCACTAAAAATAAAATTAATGGCGCCTTGATTTGGAGGAACAGCGATCACTAGTACTCCCATACATTTCTACCAGGTGCGCAATGAACATGGGAACAGGTAGCGCGCGCATTTTCTAAATAAACTACACAGAGGAGCTTGGCAGGCTATAGGGGAAAGGAAACGCGGATGCTCTGCAGCTCCACTCCCTCGGGTTTCCTTTAATCCAAAACGTTTGTCGCCCTCTTTCCCACCACTGGGACGCTCCGAGATTCAAGGGCCCTTCCGAACAGGCGCCGTTTTCTACCCCTGCCCGCCCGCCGCGGAAGCTCCGCGTTCCCGCCTTCCCGACATCCCGGCTCAACGCGGATTACAGGCAGGACCCTGGCGGGAAGGGAAGGGCGGGGATGTCCGCGCATCTCGCCCGCCTGACTTCTCCAGCGCTGCTTCGCAGACGGCACCGCAAAAGGAGGGGGGAGGGGGACACGTGTGTCTGCGGCGTGCGCATTTTCAAGCCTTCCCCCCAACGCGTGTCCGTTCGTTTGCGGACGTGGTGTCGCGCTTGACTCGGCTGGTCGTCGCTTGACGACAAATCAGAGCCTCCCGCCCCCCCAAAAAGGGACAGGCACGGCCCTCGGAACGCGCCACGGCGCCCTTGTGGCAGATTTGTACACGTGTGGGTCCATGTGGGAAAAGCAAGCGCTTTCTGTTTATGCTGTGGAGGAGAGGGCCGCTCGCCTCTATGGGGAAGGTGTGGGGGGTCGGCGTTCGTCGGCCACGAGAAGCCGCATTTCCACATGCTCTTTCAAAAATGAGTAAGCCGTCAGACGGCAGGGAAAAGGAAAGCAAAAGAAAGCACGCACCTAAGCCCGGGTTACCTGGGTTTGACAGAGGCAGTTAGCAATAACAAACAGTGCATTTGCCCGTGGACGCGTGTGTTGCAAGGGCTAGGATTTTCCACGTTTCTAAATCTTTCCCCGAAAAACACTGAGCTACCCTTTCTTCCATCTGAAGCCAGAGCCGAGAATGGAAGGAGGAGGCATGGGGTGCCTCAAACGTAAACTAGTTAATTTTTTTATATAATAATTAATTTATCACGCTTGTGCTGTACAGTAGAATGCATCATTTTAATTTTAATTTTGCATAGGTGTTCTCCGAATTGTGGCACGGACCTTCCTGAATCTTAGTGAAAATTGGCTGATGCCCTCTAGGTAAGTTGGTATATATAATGTTCAGGAAAGTATTTGGGAATGTTTACAAACATTCTCCAGAAAGTATAATTGTGCCTTTAGCTTAAACAAACGCCTTAGGGACAGCATTTTTCAACAAATCATAGTATTTCAGAACAAAATAGCAGTCCTTGAAACCAGCTTCAGTGGTCGAATGATCACATGCCTTCTTTTGAGTCTGGCATTATAATGTCACCGACATTGTTGATTTGGGGCAGGATAAGAAGGAACACAATAGTCCAGCTTTCTCCCATGTAATTTAGACACAGAATTAATGCTTTCTTTATATTGGCTTGCAGAGAAACAGTCAAGTTCACTGGACAGGAAGTTGTTTTTACCTCCCACCTGCCCCCAGATCACAATGAAACTGAAAAAAAATTTCCCTGTTGACACAGATCTTTCTTTCTTTTTTCCAGAAGGGAGAACCTGTATTTATGTGTGAGCATGCACATAGTATTACATGGCCAGGTTTCCATAACATTCTATAGGTGGGTAAAATGGGATAAGGTGGTTGGTTCATCCGGTTGAAAGAACAAAGCTGTTGTCTTAGCCCAGAAGTCTCCAACCTTGATCCCTTTAAAGGCTTGTAGACTTCAACTCCCAGAATTCCCCAGCCAGCATGACTGGCTGAGGAATTCTGGATGTTGAAGTCCATAAGCCTTAAAGGGACCAAGGTTGGAGACCTCTGTCCTAGCTTGTCATAGATGCTGTAACAAGACATATCAGGATATTAAAACACAAAACAAATTAATAATAAAATGATAAGAAACTTTAAAGGAAAAAGCTAGGTGAAAACAAAAGTGCCAGCAGAAATCTAAAAAATAATCACAATTTGAACTTCCAAAACTCATGAAAGAAAGAGCACTGGAAAAGTGAGTTTGCATTGAATCAGACAGATGCAGATGCTGGTAAACTCAGAATGCCCTCTTGTAAAATACTTAGCAATCCTTTCAATCTAGAACAGGAAAGGCATTTTAGCATCAAAGTTGGAGAACTATAGCCTTTTCATGACTTGTGGCTCCCAGAATTCCTCAGCCAGCCCTGCCATAGTTCCTCAACTCTACACTAAGTGATTTGTTTCAAAATAGTCCCTACTGAGTCCTTTGGGAGAAGGGCAGTACATAAATCTAAATAAATAGATACATAAATAAAATAACTTTAGACAACACCATTCAGAGACTGACCATATATATCCCCATACAGATTCATAAGCTTTGACTGGTCCCTAGGATTTTTATTTATCACTTTTTTGTGGAATGGTATTTACTATTTAACTTCTGTATCAATTGTATACTTATGGTTGTTGGGTGGATTGCTGTTAACCAGGGAAGGCTGTCTTAATTGGGAATATGGTGTGTGGGTGATGGGGTGTGTATACACACAAATATGCATATTTACATGTACATGCTTAATTGAAAAATAAAAGTGGAGTTACTACATTTAGATAAACACTAGATGGCAGCAAAGAGATCAAATTTTGACTCTTTGCAGTCATCTAGTGGCTGCCATGATTTTCAGAGTCTGGCTATAACAGAAATTGTAGTTCTGAGACCGGGCAAGTGCCTTAACCCTAGCATAATGTGTGACAAAAAAATGAACATTCCCCTTCATTTTATAGCCACAGCATTCCGTAAGGCTTAAACTGTGTGAATTTATCTATGAGGCCAACAAGGTCAAATGTAACCTGGAGGCAGTTTTACCTTTCTCATCTGAAGCTTGCTGACTAATCTAATGTAAACATGAGTTTAGCAATGCATGAACCGAAGTGACTCAGTTATCACTCATATGCCTCAGAAGAAGATGGAAATGACATACCAATTAACACTAGAAATGACTTCTCCTTGCCATTATAAGTTCCTTGAGTCCTTAGTAGCATTGGTGAGTCGGTGAGAATTTCATAGAAATGAAATGGCAATTTCCAAACCGAGTCTATAAGTTGAGGAGGGAGGGGGGGAAGAGCAAAGCAAATTTTAGGAATGGGTCCCACTAATGGATGGCATGGGGGGAGAAGGCTTAGTCCTTTTTCTTTGAACTTATTGAAAACAAGCCAGGCCTTCTGATTGGATAAAATAAACCAGAGCAAAGAAGGAAAGTTGGAAAACTAACTTGACAAAATTAACTATTTTTTTACTTCACTTCCACCATCACCTCAAAAAACAAGATACTTTACACAGTATAATAACTATCATTAGGCATCAGCCCCTTCTGATAATAGTTCAGAGCAATCCAAATGGGAAGTAAAAGAAAAAAAACTTTCTCGAAAAGGCAACCATAAATACACTCAAAAGGCAAATGTCTACTATTGTATGTGACAAACTCCTGACATTACTAAATTGTTTGTTTTGTGTAGACATTTTAATCTGAAAGCCTTTCTTTGTATCTTCTTCTGAAATAACCCTGTTGCAATACAGAACCCTAATGACGATATAGTATATGCCTCAAGTAATCTTGTCAGAGCTATTTGCAATTATAAAAGGGAGGCTGTCCAATAAAAATAGATGGTTATTTTAGATTAACTGTAAATGTAAGGAGCTGGAAGGGAAACAGGTTTATCAGATTCTAAACTCATTTGAGTCTGCCCATATGTTCTGAATTTGCACTGCCCATTTGAGAGGTCCAACATAAGATTTGTATATTTTTACTTCTGTCTAAATTTTTTACTTCTATCTAGGCATTTTTACCTGTTTAAAAACAGTTGTTTATGTTACTGCAATAAGTTCAAAGAATTTTTCAGTCATCATGTTAATTCTACACAGCATGACCTATGCTTAACGAATATTTGTAAATAACATTGTTCCACATTAAAGTCTGTTAATTAATTTATTTTCACACTGTGTTGAATAGAAATATAAGCAGCTGAGATTTTTTTGTATCTTATTGTTTTGAAATAACAAATAGTACATTAAAGTAATCCGTAAGCTTCATTGTGCCTCCCCCTAATTCTATCGCAATCACAGTTACTCAATCATCACCTAAAACAACTGATCCCTGATAAGACATATTAATATTTCTCATCTATCTCTGCCTCACAGGAATTCAAATGTTGGCCTTCAGCCAGATCTTCAGTTCTAACTCCTGAGAAATTGCTCCTGCAACTGGAGGTAAACAACTTTACTGAAACACACTATTTATCAGTCCAAACTGTCCGGGTCAGCTTATGTCCAGTTAATAATTCCAGCAGTGTATTATGGATTTTTTGTAGGAAAAAAGGTGCCAGAATTCACATTTTGTTAATCTTTTATTTAAAAAATTATATATTCAATTCTTAACATAAATTAAATTTATTGTATTTAAGGCAAAAAAAGGTGCCAGAACTGTGTTCCGGTATGTTCTATGACAAAAAAAAAAGCACTGATTATAGGTATTTGTATTTGTATTTATTAAATTTCTATACCGCCTTTCTCCCCAAAGGGACCCAGGGCCCAGCTGTTGGGGGCTTTGAAGGTGTTTCTACCGTTCAATTTTTTCTTTAGCACATTTACCTCTTTGGGTGTGTTCTTTAATAATCATATTATTAACTTGTCCATGCTTGATAATACCCAACTATAAAATGGCCAGATTCTTGTAGGCCTCATCCTGATAGCACTTAATGGTTTGGTCATTCAGCATTTCAGTTCCTTTACTGCTTGTGATTTTACCCCAATTTTTGCTACTGTAGCACATTTATCTAGCTCAAATGTCATTGTTATATCTGTGCTAACATTTTACAGTGACTGGATGTCAACTTCCAATTTTCCATACAGCTCCAGATTATCAATGTAAAGCAAATGGGAGGGTTTCATTAGCAATTTTCACTGTTTGATAGCCAAGATTTGTTTTTATCAAAATAACTAAAAGTGGGGTTATAGCAATGACAAATAATAAGCATGATAATTTATATATTTTAACATTGTATTGTATACTGCTCAGAGTCCCTCTTTGAGGGAGATGGGTGATACAGAAATGTGATGAATGAACGAATGGAACGAACAAATCAATCACTCAATCAATCAATCAATCACCCTAGAAAATGCCTCTCCTAATGCTGACAAGTCCATATTTTTCATTTCCAACCACCAATTCTGTCTTCCACTTCCTCATTATTTTTTTTTATAGACATTCTAATGTTTTTACTGACACAAGCTGTTTCCAAATGTTTGATGATCCAATGGTGTGGTATTGAATCAAATGCCTTTTTTTAATCAATCCAAACCACATGTTGATTGGATTTTCAGCTTTTGTAATTCTCCAAAACCCTTTTAACAAACAGGAATTGTTTTTTATACCTTTAGTTTTCCTTTTATTTTCTTTCTGTTCTACTGGAAGGATGTTGTTTTCTTCTAAACGATCTTGGATATTGTCCACTATTATGCCTGTGAGTAATTTAAACACTGTAGGCAAGGCTGTTATTGGTGATGGTGAACCTATGGCACGTGTGCCACAGCCGGCACGCAGATCCCTTTCTGTCAGCACAGGTGCCTTCGCCCAGGAAAGTGGGAAAAAAAATAGCAGCAAGCCAAAAGAGAGATCCACCGCAGGCAGGAGCATGGGCAGCGGGTGAGCGCCCTGCCACTTTTGGAGAAGTTGCCTGGGTGGCAGGTGAGTGCCCCACTGGCCCTGGAGAAGAAGCCAGGGCACCTGGGGAGTGTCCTGCCAACCCCGGAGAAGCCACCCAGGCAGCTGGGGAGCACCCTGCCGAGCCCATGGAAACTGCCCAGAAGGCTGGGAAGTGCCCTGTCGCCAGCGGAGAAGCCAAAGGCAGGTGAACATGTTCCCTGGGGGGGATGGGATTGTTATGGGGTTGGGGCATCACCAGGGGGTTGAGGCATCGCTGAAGGTGGGGCTATGGTTATTACTTCTGCTAAGATATCATTTCTGTAGCTCATATCAGCTGGTTCCCCTATATTTCCTAATGTTGTCGAGTTTCTTCTAAGACCTATTCTACTATTGTTTGGGGTCTTTCTTTTTCACAATTTTTCTGAACATCTTCTAGTTCTGTATAATGCTCAGAAATTCTAACAATCTGACATGGTCCTTGTTGACCTGGGCAACGGCCGATCTGGTATGCTATTTTCCCCCCAATCATATTAAATGGGTTATTATATTATTATGATTCATTGTACAGTCAGTCAGATCTTTAGATTGCATTTGGCATTTTTATCCACCAATCAAGTCCCTCCCAAGGACACGGGATAGGGATAGGCAGTTGTTGTTTGATAACACTAAAGTATTGTCGCATGATATAAGCTTTTCCAAGCAAATTTTCTTTTTGTAATTGACTGATGGTAATTTTGTCAATGCCAAAGTTGTTCTGGTGGTGCTCCACTTGTTTGAGATTGCACTCAAGGCACCTATTACTATTGCTGCTATCTTTGCTTTATTATTAGAAAGGCAGATCAGTGTTGTTTTGTTTTCTAACATACCAACTTTGTACTTTTTTTTAAAAAAAGATTTAAAAATAAATTTATGTAAGGGGCTTGATGAACACCCAGGAATGGGTCAGCTCTACAGGGAGATCTTAAGGGCTACCAAGATCTGTGCAACGTTCTCATGTCAAGACAGTCTTCTTAAACTTATTACTTCTTTTTCCCTTAGAAAATTTTAATTTTGAAAATAGCTTTTGGAAAAAAAGATTAAGAAGTGCTTGCTCCCTACTCCTTCTTCTTTCAGATTGGCAGTTTCCACTAGCTTTCCTCTAAAACATAAATAAATATAACGATCAGATTGCTATAGTTAGTGCCATATCTAGTCTTGTCATAAACCAACCCCAGCTGACACAATGGGTTGCTGTTTTGAATTATTTTTATCTTTTCCCCATTATTTCATTCAGTTTAAATAAACCTGTTACAATTCAGACATTTATAAAGCTCCTTTACCAACATAAATTACCCCCATTAAAAGAAAATAATGACAAACTGAGCAGAATAGTGCCTTCTAGTTATTTGCTGGCTCTTTTTTTCAGTGAAAATTCTTCCAAGGTATCTCATAAATAGAACCAAATTGCAATAACAGCTGACTAACATCAATGAAATATAACACCTGCCTGT
>JANHFO010002064.1:102856-113068 GCA_032468095.1 Pareas carinatus
CTTCCGGGAGCCGGCAAGCGCACAAATTCCAAGCCTCCCAGCTGGCTACAAACACACAGATTCGGAGCGCTGCAGGTTTCAGCCCACCCCATTTCTCTGCACCCCGCTCAATCAGGTAAGGAGTTGCCCGGGGGGAGGTGCTATTTGGGGGTGGGGGTGGGCGATCTACTGTGTTTCCCGGAAAATAAGGCATCCCCCAAAAATAATATTTTCACGGAGGTCTTATTTTCAGGGGATGCCTTATATTCCTCCAAGAGGCAAAAATATAGATAGGTCTTATTTTCGGAGGATGTCTTATTTTCGGGGAAAATCAGCCAATGAATGGAGTCCATCAGGTGAAGTAAGTAACTACCCACATGTTTCCATCACTGCAGATTCTGGCAATCACAGGAGAACAACATTTTGATTTTAGTAGGAAACCAAGAAAGTAGCAGTCTGATTTTCACCCAGCATCGTTAATTTTTCTAATTGTCTTGGGATGTTTTAAAAAAGGAAAATTTGGGCAGGAGATAAAAGGGTTATTGAAATACTCTGCCAAATTTAGAGGCTGATAAATGATTTAGGAAAGGAGAAATTCTCCAATTGTTTCTCAAGGGAATTATTCCCATGACATATCTCCCAGTGGGAGCAGTACTGTCACGTTTGCACTTGAGATTTAATTGAACTCTGGGAATCTTGTGATGCTATAAGGTTTTTTGGGGGGGGAATGTATAAAGATTATTCATACACAATCCTTTGCTACTTTTTCTCAATACTCCTGAAACTTTTTCTAAAGTTTTCTCCTCCTTTGAGATCATTTCTAATATATGTATGTGTATTTGTATGTGGGTGTATGGAGAGAGAGAGAGAGAGAGAGAGAGAGAGAGAGAGAGAGAGAGAGAGAGGGAGAGGGAGAGGGAGAGGGAGAGAGAGAGATTTCATCAAACAGATTTAAAAGAAAAAATAATTTTGTTGTTCAGCATTATGAGAAAATATTGTAGTTGTAATTACTACTAATAATAATTGATGCTATAATAATTAATGGTTACATTTACAATATTTTCTCATAATGTTTCAGTATTGTCCCTTTTTTATGGTGCTCTGCTTTCCAACATCCTTACATAATTTGGGATTTCTCAGCTAGAAGGCTTGCCAGAGGACGTGAGGAGTTGAGCAAAGGCGGAAGAGGAATACTTTCCCATGATTGATAGACTCAAAAAAAACCCTCTCTTTTGCAGCTTGGAGACGTCAGAGGGCAGACTAAGCAGCTGGAGGTAGGAGATCCAATACAGACCCCTGACTGACTTCCCATCCTCAGTTTATGCTGAAATTATATATAGAAAACATCCTCAGAAAAAGGAGCATGACTCCTGGGAACTGATTTCATTATTCTCTTTTTCTTGTGACTTTTGAAAGCTAGTCATCTTTTTTTTCCCTATTCCTAATCTTCTCACTGCTGTGTCTTGTTTCTACTCAGACTACATATTTTGTATATACTGTATACCTTCATCTAACTGAAGGACGATTCTGTAGGATGGATTCTCTTTAACATGCAAGAAGCCACCAGTGGATTAGGAATGACGTGAGGACTAGATATTTCATTGAGTGATGAGAATCATGTCATCTGTCCTACATTATAACAATTATAACAATTATTACATTGAAAGTTTTCTAGTCCAACCTTTCCTCAAGCAGGAGACCTTATACCATTTTACATATATCAATTATTTAACATAAAGCAACAAGGAACAGTGGAGAATCGGTTGAATGAGTTTGGATGGTTGCTATACCTTTTCTTTGACGCTGGGCCAGAATAACCAGTCCTGTGGTTTTTGGAAACCTCAGGAGGCAACAGTGACTGTCAACTTTGGATTAACCTTTGGGCTGGTAATAAAATCTCAAGTACTAAAATGTGCAGGAACAGGACGTAGCCAGGTTCCCACACAATCTCCATCTCTCGCCCCCTCTCTCTCAAAAAGAATTTGCCACCCATTCAGTCTATGGTTTGGTCACTCCAGTGAGAGTCTGAGGGAGATTCGCAAGAATATAACATTGTTCCCAAGAGTTTATTCTTCTGTCCCTGGAACGTAATTGCAGTAGCCGAAGCTCTGTTTGAAGCTCACACCCTCCCCCCAAAAAAGTTAAGTTAATGTTTTCAAAGGACAGAAATGTATTTATTGTAAGACAAGCACTCTTGACATTTGCTCACTGAGCTGGAGAAAACAAATCTAACAAACAAAATGGAGGTTGCATCCTTTTTCCTCCTCATCTTCTGAACATCCTCCGGACAAAAACCGCGTTCTATCTTTGTCTAATTCCATCAGACTCAAATTAACCTTCCCTACCTCCAAACAAAAAACCTGCAATCGTATCTATGTCAGAGGATAGAAGCCTTGCTCACAGCTCATAATACAAGGCAGCCTCTACAATGGAACGGCGATATAGAAAGTCCATCCTCATGATTTCAACATTCTCTCTGTGTTAGCCTGAACTCCTGCAGTTCTGCTCCCCTCCTGAAAGGGTGTTGTTGGTTTTTTTGCCTAGCAATAGAAACAACCCCAGGTACGCAGACAAGTACCTTCTCTAACTTCCTCAAACTGACCAGCAAATCAGATCACTAGGACTTCCTGCTTGTAGCTTTCAACTTCTATAAAAAAAATCTTTGCTTTCTATTTATTTTCTTGTGAAACAGCACTCGGTGACTGTTGCAATAAATATGATTTCTTAGAAATGATACTGTACTTCTGAATTTTCCATAACATTCATCTTTATGAAATGTGAAATGTGCCAAATGCTTCCCATCTTTTTTTAAAAAAACTGAGAAATGGTTCGCTGAATGTATAGGCATGTCCTGTAACACCTATTTTGCGCTTTGACAATTACTTTTGCAGCTTTTATCCATTCATTCAAAAATGAAACATTCTTTTTAGTTGCCTGGCTTTTCATAACGATCTCCTTCATTACCATCCATCTCCTCTGTATGTGCAAGGAATGGCAAGAATAAAGAAATGGATGGAATGTGTTAGAATGGCATAAGTGAAGGAAGAGACAAAAATACCCTTTCCGCTAAAGTGACTTCTTTAGCAAGAAGTTGAAAATATAATTTAAGAAAGGTGGAAATGGTTTTGGGGGGGATCTTCCTTCTTCAGGTTGTGCAGATATGTGTTTATTGCCCTGCTCGTTTGTCCTATATTTCTAATGAGTTTATACTGTCTTCTTAAAACACCAAAACTGCAGATGTTTTTCATGAGAGATGAAAGTAGAAGGGATCTACAAGAACAAGAACACTTCCATAGCCTCTTCAGCATTTTAGGTGAGGTGGGAACATTACTGCCCCTAGGTGTTTCAGCAGAGATTATGTAGACCAGTTTCTCAACCTTGGCGACTTGAAAATGTGTGGACTTCAAGTACCATAATTCCTCGGCTGGAATTTGAAGTCCACACATTTTCATGGTTGGCTGTTGAATTCTAGGAGCTGAAGTCCACACATCTTCAAGTTGCCAAGGTTGAGAAATGCTGATGTGGACTGTGCAGCTGTCACTCCATTAACAGATTAAAGTTTGCGACTTCCCCCATATAAATACATATTTAAAATAGCATGCCTGACTCTGTCTATGGGGTTGTGAGCCTTCCTTGCCAATCTAAACAGCAGCCAGTGAAAAAAAGAGGAAGTTTTAAGGCAACCGTGATGAAGGAATCCAGACATTCCAGGAAGGAAAAGACAACCGTGATACAATTAGAGTACATACTTCCACCCTGTCCCTGACATGCTGAATATAATTTTTGCTACCATGAACCTTTTCTATTTTCAAATGATTTTGAATTCTGGAACCACCTGTTGTGTCCGGGGTGGGCATTCCGGGGTGCAGGAATGCCCACAGTCACCGATTGGCAGGGTGCCTACTTGAATCCCTTTATAAGGATCAGCTTGCCTGACAGCGTGTTCAGTTACGGAATGTTTAACCATATGCAATTAAGGTATTCAACATAACCTGCCTCCGCCTCGTTCCTGAGAACCTCTGATCTTCGGATCCAACACTGCCGATGAAATGGGGCCACGGAACAACAGGCACACAGGCTGAAAGAGCAAAAGCCAGCTCAAACCACTAACAACAGCAACCAAGTAGCCAATGCCACGCAGACGCGACTAGCTGAAAGCATAGTCGGCCGTGAAAGACAGCAGCAGACAGGGCCCGCACAATCAAACAGACTCGACCAAGTGAACTCACAGAAACAACCAAAAGCAGCAAATCTGAAAAACTCCAACCGATCACAAGGAAACCATGGCCATCGCAATCTCAACCCTTACTCCATTTAACCCTGCAGAGGAATCCTGGGAGGCATTCATGGAAAGATTCGAGTGCTACGTTCAATATAACGACCTAGTCAACCTCCCGGACATGAGAATGCAGATGCTATTTTTGAACCAGAGTGGGCTGACGGTATTCAATGCGGCACGCAAGATCGCAGCACCCAACCCTTCATACTCAATACCATGGAAGACCCTCAAGGAAGCCCTCAAAAACCACTTCACCCCAGCCCCAGTAAAAACCCACCTCTTTAGTCAGGCCGGTCTGGCCTAATCACACCCCTGGGAATTTTTTAACATTCTGCTTTTGAATTTTAATTCGGTTTTAAATTGGTTTTAATATTGGCTCTTGCAATTCTCAGCCCCTTAAATATTTGTTTTAATTGTTCTTAAATTGCGTATATTTATTTGTGCATATGTTTGTTTTTACTGGCTGTACACCGCTCTGAGTCCCTTCAGGGAGAAGGGCGGTATAGAAATGCAATAAATAGATAGATAGATAGATAGATAGATAGATAGATAGATAGATAGATAGATAGATAGATAGATAGATAGATAGATAAACAATCAATCAATCAATCAATCACAGGAATCAAGTGATTCCACGAATATTTGTTTGGCAGACACTTTGAGCTGGTCACGGACCATAAGCTCCTGTTGGGACTCATCGCCGGGGACCGCCCAACCCCCCCAAGCCCTGTTCCCATGTCTTACGAGTTGAACAATCCTAGCTGCCTATAACTACACATTAACCCACAGACCCGGAGCTGCCCTGGACCACACCGCTGCCTTCAGCCACTGCCGCCTCCTTGACTCGAATACCCCAGACCCAACAGAAGACTTGATTCTTCTAATAGACTACCATGATAACAGGCTAGTCACATCCACCAAAGGGGTCAAGCAAACATTCAACGACCCAATCTTATGAAAAATACTGTCATGGGTCCACAGGGGATGGCCAGAGAACACATGGGGGTAGGAAACATAACCTTTCAAATCCAAGAGGGATGAACTGGTGAGCCACGCGGGGTGCTTGCTGTGGGGAGAGAGAGTAATAATCCCTACCAAACTACAAAAAAGGGTGCTCTCAACAAAGGCGACCCCGGCATAATTCAGATGAAGGGGTTGGCCCGGAGCTATGTCTGGTGGCCCGGAATGGACCACGATATCCAGAAGAGGGTGGGGAAGTGTCACTAGTACGAAGAAATGCGACTTGCACCACCCAAAGCACCAACAAGGGAGTGGGAAAAGACCAGGGGACCCTGGTCAAGGGTCCACATAGACCTCATGTGCCCATTTCACGGCCCTATTTTATGGTCACAGTGGACATGTATACCAAGTGGCTGGAAATCACCACTATGTGCTCCACGATGGCCCAAGTTGTAACGCAAATCCTCCGTGCCCTTTTTGCAATGCATGGCTTCAACAACACCCTAGTCTTCGACAATGGCCCCCAGTTGACTGGGACCCCCTTTGAGAGTTTTCTAGCTGGCCTAGAAACACCATGCACTCACAGCCCCCAGGAACCCCAGTGCAAACAGCTAAGTGGAACGCATGGTCTGCTCAGCAAAACAGGCTCTAAAAAGATTGGGGTGAAGGAACTGGCAGAAGAGGGTGCATGAGTTTTGGCCTGGCAGCACATCACACTATATGCAGCCACTGGCCGAAACCCGGCAGAACTCCTAATGGAACATAAACTAAGGTCGGTCCTAGACCTCATAACCCAGCCTACACCCTGGGGAAGGAAAAGGAAAATCTAGATGTAACAAGAACATTCAAATTAGGGGATCCCATATTCGCAAAGACCCTAAACCCAGGACCCCTATGGGTGGAAGGAATAATAACCAAAATAACAGGGCCCAAATCTTATGTGGTGACCCTACTGGATGGCCGTTTGTGGAGGCGACACATTGACCAATTAAGAGGTTGCCTCCAAAATAAAAACAACCGCTCCCCCAGCGCTAACCCAGACTTCAATAGCGACCACCTTCCTCCCTCCCTAGGGACCGAAGGCGGGAAGTACACGTTGGACTTACTCAGAGAGGCCAGAGGATTCCATTCCAAAGGTGAGGCCCTATCCGAGGCAGAGGCCGCGCCCAGAGGAATCCAGAAGCTTTCAATGGGAGCCACAGAGCCTACAACGGGCACACCATCTCTCTCGGCCACCACCCTTTTGACTGAACAGCGCAGGTCCAGTCGCACTTTTAAATATCCCACCCATTTGCGCGATTACATATGCAAATTAAGTGAAGAGCCATCTGGATAGGAAGAGGTGTTGTGACTGGGACGGGCATTCCTGGGCATGGGAATGCCCACTGCCACTGATTGGCAGGCTGCCTACTTGAATCCCTTTATAAGGGGCAGCTTGCCTGGCCACGTGTTCAGTTATGAAGTGTCTAACCATATGTAATAAAGGTATTCAACCAACTGTGCCTCCGCCTCGTTCTTGAGAACCTCTGATCTTTGGATCCAACACCACCTATGACTAAAGCACAGCAATGGATCAGTTATCTTGTTTTCCCCTCTCGCATATATACAAGAAGCTTATTTCTTTCTCCAGGGAATGCTGAGGGCACCCCACATCAGCCTAAACATCCCATGCCTTGTGACTTCAAGTCCATTTTTTTCTAATTTACTGGAACTGAGCTAAAAAAATGTATTGGAGGCAGCAAAGACAAAGAGAACTTGTCTGTTCATTCCTACAGGGCGGTTTTGATTTAAAAATTAAGTCCCTCCCCCATCTAAGGGGCAAGGTAATTGATTTTTTAAAATGGGCAATTTTGACCTTTATCTACATTCAGAAATGAATGTCTAAATATGATTTGGCATTGTCACCAACGAGTTATTTAAAACAAAAACAACAATCAAAACTCTGAGGCTGGTATTTGATCCAATCTTTTTTTAGACTGTTTCTTCTTTTAATCTTGGCAACCGCATACAAAAGTTTTATAACTTCTGGGTTCAGAAGAACTGGAAGGCTAATAGGAATGTCCAACATTGCAACGTTGAACAGGAAGGATGAGGAAAGGGGACATCTCCCTGCAGCAATGCCAGACAATTCCAATCAGGATTTTTCTCTTTGTCAGTAAATTGTCGTCAGGCTGTGGATTTGAGGATAGACTCATCCCACTATAACCCAGAAAAGGTACAGCTAATTGTTGAGGAGATATAGTGTGAGCTATGCTGCTATTTTGTGCCTATCCCCACATCTTGTCGAAAGAGATCTTCATTTGTTTGGCCAAAAATATTCTCATCAACCGCACAAAGAAAACAAGTTTGTTCTGTCTGTCTGCCATGCCAGACTCTCTCCTCTCTTCCTTTCTAGAAGCAATTTCTTTTCCATTTTCCTCCCACTTTTGAGATTTAGCATCTAAAATAAGAGGCTTCACATCAATGATATGACCACAGGGAAGATAACAACTGACAGCAAGGGAGAATAGATTCACTCTGACAAATTCATCTCGATGTCTGAAATATCAGATGATAACTAGTGTATATGAAATGGTCTTTATTAGTCAACTGCTGAAGATAGAGCTTTGTTATTATTTCAAACCTAATAATCTTTACTCATGCTGTGCTTAGCAAAGAGAGAAACTTCAAGGCCCAAACCAGCAATTTTCTCTGAGATTGCTATTCTTTGCGCACTTATATTTTACAGAGAGCCCAGATGATAAGTATTTTGTGCTGTTCTCCCATATTTGTTCAGGTTTTTTAAATATAATAAAACATAGCTGAAGTAGTAACCTGCTTAATATATTGTAGCACAAAACTTTTGAAGCTAGTAGAGATCTGTGACCTTTAATTAAAATTGTTCTATTTATGAATATAAACCATTTCCTATTGAGCTCAGGTAGACAGTTCAGAACAGCTAATTATGTGCCAATGCAATCACCAGGAATCAAGCTTTTATCATTAAAAAAAACTATTAATAGTTCCAACATCTATTTCTGTTCCCACATGGGAAATGAGCTTTGTTACCAATTTCCATTCATTACTACTGTTTCTTCATGCAATTGTTTATAGCAAAATAAAATTCCTTTATAAAAAGAAGAGGAAATTGATAATCCTACTTCCTGTAGGAAGACAAATTGTCATTTTAAAAAACATTCAGAAATACTGTCCATTAATTAGAGCACATATATCAATAATTCCCACCTATGCTCAACAGGAAACAACAAGCAGAAATAGGTTTGCACGTGTTTGGTAAATGTTTTCCTTCCAAAAATCAATTGAAAAACAAGTACATACACGTTAAATAGAAAATTATTCTTGAACACAAAAGAGTTTTTTTAATTAACATAACTTGAGGACGTTTACTGAGTGTGATCTATATGTTGTAGCAGGAAGTTGTCCAAAGGAAAGCATGACTGAATTATATAAAATTACTGTATAGGTGGGTGCCAGTTTGATATAGTGCCAGGATAGAAACCAGGAGACCTAAAGTTTTTGTTCCACCTTAGGCATGAAGCCAGCTGGGTGACTTGGGAATAATTATTCTCTCCCAGCCGTGGGAAGAAAAAAGAAATAGCAAACTACTTCCAATAATCTGGCCAAGAAAACCAGACTGGCACAAAGGCACACACACACACAAAAAAAGTTCATGAGTGGAAACTTCCTCTATTCCATTTACAGTTAATTGAGGAAAAGCTGAGGCATTACTAAAATCAACTGGAAGAGAAACAGTCCAAATGTTTTTTTCCTGAACTGTCATTGGCAGTTTATCAAGACGTCAAATAGTAAAGAAGTAACGTTTGAAATGTAATCCCAGTGAGCTGTTTCTATTTAGAGGAAGTCTAATGTTACAATGTTAATAATAGAAATACTAGTATGGGAAATGCTGGTGCAGCTTTCAGTTTTGTCTGACCTCTTGTGTTCAAGAATAATTTTCCATTTAATGTATAAGCACTCGTTTTTCAATTGATTTTTGGAGTGCAAACATTTACCAAACAGGTGCAAAGCTATTCCAGAATTTGGTAAAAATCACACAAAAAATTGACTCTCATAGATATTTTTCCCTCCCAAGTTCCAAAGTGAGTCATATTTTAAATGTGACAGTCCTATTTTTATTCAGTTCAGCCTAATCGGCCGGCACACACACACACACACACGTTCTGAACTGTCTCTCGAGGTGATAATGGACTTGTTAAAAGTGAATAAACTGAGATTTCATCAAAGGAATTATTGATGCTCCTGACCCTCCCAGACCTGTAGTCTTTGAAATCGTTTGACATGTTGGAATCAGGAGTGCACCTGAGAATACTTGGAATTAATTCAGCATGTTCTTTTAGACAGAAAGGAAGATGACCTTGACAGAGATATGCAAAATCTGTTGCCTAGGCAAAAGGTGCTAAAATATTTTTTTTAAGTCCACAATGTCCAGATAACTTTTGGAAGCAGCTCAGACAGACACAGGAGGGGGAGGTGCCGCACAATGAGACTTGTAAGATTCAGGTCAGCCCAATCAAGTAGACCAGCAATAAAATGATCTCCACAGGTATGCTTAAACTACTTTATTGACAGTGGCTGTAATAACAGAATCTTGCAAAACGTATTCTGCTGCACCTCCTCTTCCTTATATTTTTGTGACTTAAAGAGGTGCCTATCTGAGTTGCTTCCAAATGACTTTTCTGACTTTCAACATTCTTTGGAAAAATACATGGTTTAGTAGAATTAATATGATCACAACTTTTCTACAGAAAAATCCTCTTTTGTGCTTTTCATATGTATAATGACATTGTCCGTTATGACGGTTTGGTTAGCAACCATTCAAAGCTCTCACATCACACACACACACATACACCCAAGTACTTATGACAGAGTCCCAAAGTTATGAATGTTGCAGCACCACAGCAGTCGTTCACACTTGCGAATGACCACTGAGGCACTGCAACATTCTCCCTGCCTATTCCACCCCTCCCCCAGAT
>JANHFO010002064.1:120559-134404 GCA_032468095.1 Pareas carinatus
CCCGAATGCCAATCAAGGAAATCCTAAAAACTTTCTATATGGAACCCCGTCACGTCTCGCCTATATTGACAGTCAGTCCCCGAATTTGTCAGCTTATGAGAATCGCGATGCGTCTGCCATATGGTAAATAAATAAATATCCACTCCGTTGTTGCTGTCGCGTGCGTCCTTTTACTTTTGGGGACTGTTGCGCTTCTTCCCTGACTTTTGGGTTGGTCTCTTGTAATTTTGGGGTGAAGGGGATGGGAGATGTGGGGGACTTGGGTCTGATCTTCTTACATTGCTCCATTGTAAATCACAAAGCTGATTCAGGCGCCTGGCTAGGAAACTTCTTGTGGCTCTCTGGATTTAGAGCAGGTGAGACTCGGCCACGTGGTAGACCTTCTCAACTGGGGGCCCTTCCAGAGGTCGAGTTTCCCCTACTATCATACCAGAAGAATATTCCGTTCTGGACCAAGCCGGGATTCCTATAAGAATGATAGCCAACCTGCCGTTTGAAGAGAAAGACGGTTATTTATTTATTATTTATTAATTTTATTTATATCCCGCCCTTCTCCTGAAGGACTCAGGGCGGCTTACAGGCAACTTAAAAACACAAATACATGAACACCAAAAACATATTAAAAGAATTAAATAAGGCCTGAATTAAATAAGGTCTGTACTGCTGCCCTGAGGAAGCAAATCCTCAATACTATTACTTCCAATAGAGGTTTTCTTAAAGGAAGCATTGAAGGAGAGAGAAGTATACCTTGCACTGTACAGTACATTGTAAAGGATGCAAAGCATTAAAGAAAACTTCCTCCTCCATGCAGAGAAAACCAGTTGCTGCCTATTCTGATTGTTCAAAAAAGATGTATGGCTTTTATGAGCCTTGTGCTACTGAAATTCTGTTGACCAGGAAAGACCTACTGTATCATGTAGGTTCAAACTTTCATTTTTAAAGACCAATGTGGGGGAGGAAGTGTTTTATCTGTCATCTATAAAGTCTAAAACAGAAGTTATATTTCAGACTGGTGTTAGGAGGACTGTGAAATGCTAGTCATCGTGAACAATGGATCCAAAGCAGCTAGTTTACGGAAGCCAAGAGGTTTATGTAATCATGACTTTAAAAAAAGCATGTCTTAAAAATCAGGTCGTAATAATTTCAGACTGAATGTCCGTCCCTCCTCCACTATCCCCAAGACTTGCAGAGAAACACTAGAGAGAATGCTATAGCTCAAGAGAAAACACAGAGACCTACTTTGCATCTCTATTTTAAGCCATAACCAATTAAAATTTTATCAATGTTCTTTTGAATTATTTAATTATTTTTAAATTTTTAATATGTCTATTTCACATCTGGGAGATCACCCTTGAAGTAGATGGAGCCCCAAAAGCTCTGCAATCCAAATCAATTTTTCATTTTCAATCTCACCTTCCTCAGTTCTGAGAAATGGATCAACTGTAGAAATAACCTTAAGCAACCCCTTTAGAGCAAGATAGGTGAGTTTTTGAGTTTTGAGTTTTCTTTCCATTTTCCCCTTTGAGGGGAACCATGCCCACGACACTTAAAGCTGAATGGTTACAATGCAACTATTGATTGCATCCTCCCTGGGGTTGAAAGACAGGGTAATAAATTTCCTATTTTAATGAATGTGACCAGGACACAGTTCAAGCAGAGGAGGAAAGTGAGAAGTGGCCACATGGCTTGGTTCCACTTCTCTCATAAAATCCTCAGCTCTTTGCCTTCACAATAGTTGGCTAAATCAAACTTGGTAAGCAAATGTGGAGAGTGAGTAGGAGGGGTCTTCTCCATTTCTCTCCATGAAATTGAAATGTCAAAATATATACTGGTTAAAGAAGCATAAATCTATGCATCTATCCCCTTCTTTTGTGCCCCAGAATAATGGGGTAATGGTTGCTTGAAAGGGATCACAATGCAGGGAATCTCAGGGGGGATTTAACACAAACCCACACTTATAGACAAACTGGAGATCTGTTTCCTCAAATTTTCCTCCCCTCATAGACAGTAATAAAAATATACAGAAAAAAACCTTCTGGAGCTCAGATCCTATATCAGGGATAGCGCAACTATAACAACAAAAACAGTGGACAGGTGAGTTCGTTTGTTTGGTTAGCTACAATGATTCAGTTGTCTGGATGAGCATAGCTTCTCAGACCTTATCCTGGATTCGTCTCCATTATGCTGGACGAAGAAGAGGAAGGCCATACAGGCTACTTTTCTAGGAAAATAGGGTTTTTGTTCTGGTTGAGGAATTCTCATACATTTTTTCAATGATCCTCTCAAAAGACCTTGAAAACTACAACCCAAAACTTATCAGCTCTGAAAAGTCCCAGATCTCTACAGACATTTATCTCCTCCTCTTGACTCTGTCCTAACCTCAGAGGATCTTTCTCTGTTAATTTCATTCTGAAACAGCCTACAAGAGCTTTGTATCACTGCACAGTTAAATATAAAATGACATTTCTCAATGCCATATGGAAAGCTTCTGCAGAAAGCTTTGGCACTGTCTCTGAGATAATTTCACTGTGCCCACATCTCCCTTCTGTTATAAGCATTCTTGGCTAGTTTCTATTTATTGAATATTTTAATGCAATTTTAGAGCAAATCTAAATGTTGCTGAATAAACTAATTATCTGGCTGGAGCCATACAGCCTGCTTCATAGCATTTAGCCCCTTCAAAACAATAGAAATAGCGTGAACATTATTTCCAGCATTTGTACCTGTCTTTTGTCAAATCGGATTTTAATAGCTAGCAGCCAAATAAATGGACAGAACTGTCAGATCTTTCTGTTTAAGTAAAGAATTTCAAAATGATAACTATTTTTTCTCCAGTCATGAAAGCCTATTGTAGGAATTGCCATGTAATTCAAAAATGGTTTAGCTGGTCTTCCATCCAATAATATTCAAAGCACAATTAATTTGCCTTTAAATATATTTGAACATTGTCAGGTGATCACTCTGTTTGTAATACTGAAAAAATATAAGATGATTTAAAAACTGAAAGAAAAAGCTATGACACCAGTTTCATATTATCAAAATGGCTTCATAAGACAGAAACAAGCGAATGTTTAACTCAAAGCAGCATCAATTAAAATCCATTTTCATCCATGAAAACTGGAGCTTTAGTCTGCTCAGGCATTCGCTTTTAAGAATTTAGCTCTCTGCATTGTCTGCAGGCAAATGACAAGTCTATTCTTTTCTTGCTGGCAAAAAGTATCCTTCAAACTAATACAAGGATTGGCATAATTGCACACCAAGTAACAAATAACAGACTCAGAAGAACCAACCCAAGCACATTATATTGCATTTACCAGCCAAAATGATGGATACGTTCTAATTCAGTTGTCATTGTAGCATGACCTGTTCATTTAGCAAAAAAACAGATTTGCCAATTAATTAATTATATACATACCCTGCCTTTTCTTTAATAAGCTCATGAGCCCCCAATTCCTGCTTAAATGATTCTATGAGGTAGACTTTGGCATAGTAATGGCCCAAGCAGGGAATACTCTTTATATAAAGAGTTGCGTAATGCCCTAGTCTAAAGAGGTCACCAAAGGACCAGGTTACACTAAAATTGACCTGTTAAAAAAACAAATGCTATGTGACTCTTATGGAAAAGTACCTAGCAGAGAGTTATTCAAATCCTCAACTTGCCCTCAATTTGATGCCTTCAATATAAAGTTCTCCACCCACCAACTTTGTAAGTAAAATACCGGGGGAAAGTTCATCATCATTTATTTAGAGAAGATGACATGCAGTACTGCAATGCTAGTTAGATTCCTTTGGGGTCAGAGCAAGGACCTCAAGGAGGCAATGATAATATGTATAGAGATGCAACAAAGCACGCAGGAAGCCTCATCTTGGATGGTTATACTATTCAAGGCAGAGAAGCAGGAGATCAAAATGTGTGGAGTGGAAAGGGGAAAGAACAGTTGGGGGACAGAGAGAGTGTTCCCATGAACCTACTACTTCATTCCAAAACCAAATGATAATTGTGCTCGGTCTGCTTGAGAAGTTCTGTCATGTAGTGAAATACGACATCACAGAGATATCCAAGCTCAAGTTTGTCTTCTTGATGTGCTAATATTCCATTATATTTACAGTAACAATTCTTCTGCGTGCAATCTAAATTGTACTGTTCTGCTGTTTTCCCAGCTTATGAGAACTTTATCTCTTTTCTTTTCTGTCTGTGGATGGACCAGAGCTGAACATGGGGAGGGGAGGAGGGGATAGAAAAGCATGATCTTTGGAAGTTGACCTTGGACCATCATGTCAAACTCCACTTATGTGGAACTTGTGTGAATGAGTGAAAATTGGGTAATTATACCTGAGAAAGATTAAAAAATAGCCCAGATAGGTAATTTTCTTAACTATTACAGTTGTGTCAACAGCTGTTACCATATTGTGTTCATATTGATTGATTTGTAAGGACAGCCATCAATATATGTTCCAGAATTCAAAACACCAGGGGAGAAAGACTAATGTTGCTTTTGATTATTTAAAACAATGATCTTCATCCAGTGGTAAACATTCCACAAGTGTTATTCAGTAATGTGGTGGGATACAATTCAGTTATCAAATTTTGAATGAAGTCTTTAAATAATTGTAAACAAACAAACAAAAAAAACCCCTCCAGATTTGCTGTTCCTGTTGGAGCAGTGAGTATGTGATCTGAAACTGGAGAAGCTCTTGATGTCTCCCTGGTCAGGTTAAGATCATCCCCTGATTTCCATGGTATTCTCTAGTACCATTATCCACTGCAAAGAGGTTGGACCCATTAGATCTGGGATCCCCAACCCTCAGTCCATGGACCATCACTGGGCTGCAGCAAGCCAGCAACCAAACCGCACAAACGAGCCAAGCCCCAGTTACAGAAAGCAGGGACATGCAAAACCACACACCCTCCGGTCCATGGAAAAACCTTTCTTCATGGAACTGGTCGCTGGTGCCCCAAAAACTGGGGCTGCTGCATTAGATGGTCTGCCTCCACTGTCAAATGGACCCAGATGAGTTTCAATAAGAATCAGAATTTATTGGCCAAGTGTTTCTGGACACACAAGGAATTTGTTTCCGGTGTACATGGTCTATACCTACGTACATACAATAAACCAACTGTGATTACAATCATAAGATTCATAATCATAAAGTACATTCATCTTGTCAAGAGCTGGGGCTTTCCCTGTTGGTCTGCTGCATGGTGTATTCAAAGCCTTGGTTGCCACTCGAAGTAAGAGTGCAACTGAGGCGTTGGATTAGATCACATCCATTCAACTTCACATCTCTTGAGGAGTCTGTCACTCACCGTGGTCACACGGGAATAGAGGGAGACAAAACGAGAAATGTCTAGTGAAGGGATGGCGAACATTTTAGAGACCGAGTGCCCAAACTGCAACCCAAAAGCCCCTTATTTATTGCAAAGTGCCAACACGGCAACACATGACCCTCACGTGGCCATCAGTGACTCACCATACGCCTCCGTCCTACCCGCAACCTACACGAACTCGCCGCAGGCCTTCCAACAGGCTACCCCAGCTTCTGCGGCCTGCTATGAGCATTGATCCCCTCCAACCTAGCTCCTCTTCTCTCTCACCTTTGCCACAGATTTTGCGTCTCATTTGAGCTGCCCGCCTTACCCCAGACGGGAGGGAGGAAGCGCTCCCATTGAGCTGCTGGGCAGAGGGATGAATAATGTCATAAATATCCTCAGACACACATGGAGAAGGGGAGGGGAGCCCATGTCCCTCTGGCTTTCTAGTAAAGAAATATGTGATGGGACGATAGTGCATGTGCCCACAGAAAGGGCTCTGAGTTCCACCTCTGGCACCCGTGCCACAGGTTCGCCACCACTGGTCTAGAGCATCGCTAGCACTGAACAAAGGACAAAATCAATCTAACATGGGTTAAAGCTATTATTAAGGCCTAGCTTGTGGTGATAAGGGTATAATGCCACAATACTTGTATTCATAGATTGCTGTCCTGCAGCCCTTGGGTAAAGGGGGCTTGGGGGAGTCTCCTGCAGGAGCATGCAGAGGAATTTGCTCAGCATTTATTAAATAAGTTGCTTGGATTTGTTTACAGTTGGGTGGCAACCTTGTTGCAGGTCCAGAGCACGTGCCTGAGAAGGAGTCTTGCCCAGTTACCTGGTAGCAGTTTGAACCTGTTGGATATGAGAAAGTGGACAGGGCCCTTATGACTGTGAGTTCATTTACCTCCTCTTTGGATCTATGTCCCTCCTGACCAACTAAAGTGACTGAGAGGATGTTATGTGAGTGTGTCTAGTGGTAGTTAACTCCTCTTTGAGTGATAGGGTTGTTCTTCTACCTCTTAAAATGCTTTGGTATCCCCCTTTACAAGAAACTATCACTGGAACCCATCATACTAAACAATTTTCATTCAATATCTAACATCCCCTTTGGGAGAAGGTGATTGAGAAGGTGGTTGCTCAGCAGTTTCAAAGGACCTTGGAAGAAGTGGATTATCTGAATCCTTTTCAGTCAGGATTCAGTCTCCGATATGGGATGGAAACAACACTAGTTGCACTTTTGGATGATTTCTAATGTGGGCAGGTTGTGGATTCTGCATTCACCCTTGCCCCACTTGATCTTTCTATGACTTTCAATACCATCAACCATGGAATCCTTCTGGACAACTCATACTATGCTGGTTCATTTTCTTTCTATGGGGTCGATTCTAGTCAATGATGATTGAGGAGAAATTCCACCTCCAAAATATTGACAATTATTAATTTTAAATCGGTAACAAAATTTCAAAGGAAGAGAACAATTCTTAACTCAGTAAATACACTTTTCCATTGGAAGTAACCATAGAATTTCATTTTAGTTGTTCACAGGATTGCTCCCAAAACAAGGTGCTGTTTTTGCTATTCTTCTGTCACTAAGTTTAAACTTCAGGAGACAGATTACAAGAGTGTCAAGCTATTGAACAGAAGAGGAAGTCTCAATTTAGGGTCAAACTGATTTAAGGAGGGCAAGCTATTGTTGCTTTACATCCAGACTGAGGGTCCTCTAAAGATGCTAAGGAAAAGCTGGCAATGAAACTGATCTGTCAAAGGGAGAATGGGGGGAAGGGGACCTGCATGTGGTGTTAAAGTATTTCTACCTCTTAAATTATCTCAAATATTCACATGCAGATTTTTCAAGCATGGAGCAAAGCTGAGCATGTATAGAGACAAAAGGAGGGCGGCAATAAATTAGGTGTAAATGTTGACAAAGACAGGTGTCAAAAGGTATTAAGAGTAAAGGAAATGCAACTACTGAAAGAATAACCTGGAAGTAAACTGATGAGAGTCACAGTAATAGCTAATGGCAGAGGGTGCAATTGTGTGTTATCTTTGCAAATTCAGATTCCCAACCCTGTGCTGGCAAAAAAAAGTAGAGGCCTCAGACTTCCATTATTCTCTCTCTTGCAAATATCCTCATTGTTTGTAAGATCATTTGTCTCCAGCTGGTTCTGAAGTAGAAATAACCTCAGGAAGAGCTTCAGTGGGGCATTTGCAGAGCTAAACAGACAGGTGGGAAAAGCTTAATCTTATTCACACCTGCTTAATTTCCCCTTCAGGTCTCTCCTCAAGGTCTTTTCCTAATGCAATCCAGCCTATTTCAGGTTTCTCAATGCTATTGAGAGGGATAGCACACCCTTTCTCAACCTGGGTGATCTGGTAAATGAATATCAATTGCTCACATTCTCTACAAAGGAAAGGACAGCTAGAGAATTTCAGATAACCAGCCTGGAGGAGGCTGTGCTATATTCTGACTAGTTTGGTTCTGAAGGTCTATCTCCATGTCTCCCTTTACTTCTCATCCAGTAGGTCCATCCTGAAGACATTTTGTGGCCTGAGGCAAGGAAGATAGTTCCTCCTTCCTTTTCTTTGTATAAAATACTTAGTTTGGCAATTGAATTTTACTTCAACATTAGCCTTCTCTACTATATCTACTTCAGCAAAAGTAGGGTAAACTGCAAAGCACACCCAGTTCTGCATTCTAGCACTGCCATGTCAATCCATGCCTTTCAGGCAACATTTGCTACTTCAGCAGACCATCTCATTCTGCCCTATATAAAGCTGGCGCTCTAACACAAGAGGCCTCATGGTAACAGCTTGGTCTTTCTTAAGAGA
This sequence comes from Pareas carinatus, assembly GCA_032468095.1. Lineage (NCBI taxonomy): Eukaryota > Metazoa > Chordata > Lepidosauria > Squamata > Pareidae > Pareas > Pareas carinatus. The sequence goes on from JANHFO010002064.1 coordinate 128,700, forward strand.
ATAAAGATAAGTCAAGTGAGGTGGAATCAACCAGATGTATATGCAGGACCCTTTATATTTTATAGTGTTGAATAATGCTTGACATCATAGCTATTCAACATATAAATGCAGTTTCAAGTGCAGAACTCTTGCTTTTCTTTGTATGTGATCAGAAATAATGTCTTTTTTTTAAAAAAAAAGGAAATTAAGAATTGAGCTAATGTTGCAGACAAGAATGACAGACTGAGATTCTGGGGGGAGGGAGGGAAATGAAAGAGCATTGCAGACATTTTGAAAGGTAAATAAATAGTATCTCTCAACTGCAGTCCCTTATCTCTAGCTGAGGGCCAGTAATAAAGAAGAGGCATATAGAGTCACATTAAGATAAAAGAAATCCCTGGCTTAAATCTCACCTTGGGTTCAAAATCACTAGCAACTTTAGACAAGCTATGCTTCCTGTAAAAGCAACATGGGCATCTATTGTTGGCCTATCTTTGAGGTTTAGTTTGTTGAGGATTATTAAGAGAGCACACATGAAGCATGGCAGAGTTGTTATTGATGAGTTGCTGTGAATGAAGCAATACATTGTCTTGTTAGTTGTATCCAATTTATAAGGGATGCTGTTAGTGTGTATTTTTAGCATCTCTCTGCTGGGATGATTCCACAATCTGCCACCCTTGCTGCTCCCGAGAGGAAAACAAAGGAGATAAAAAAAAGATGGGCAGCAGAGAGGTAATGAGATGGTTTTTCAAGGCATTCAAAAAAAAAATCTAAAATGGGATCCCAGGGGTTAATTCCAACATCCATTAAAAAAATCTGATTAAATTAAAATACACATATGCACACACAGACGGTCATTCCATCTAACCTAATGGGGCAGAGCATGACTGGCCAGCAAATGGATTTCTTTAAACCCCCATCCCAACTCCCTGGGCTTGATTTCAGCTGAAATCAATCCCTGCAATTTCTGAAGTCCCTTTGAAAGCCTTCATGAACACAAACCCAGCTCCCCACCCTAACCATTTGGAGCATCTAATGCTGCTTCCTGGATTCCACCGTCAGTGAGAAAAACTGGCTTGACTCCTCTTTGTCTCCATTTGAGCTCCAATGTCTGACCAAGAATTTGACCTTCCCTGTCATGCTGGTTTTGGATTTTGGGTGGTGGTGGTGTAGGGCAGAGAGACAACATCGTTCTTCTCTCTGCAGTATCATCTTGCAAACATTTCAAACTTTTGCTGAGGTGTCATTTGGTCTCATTTCAGCATGTGGGGGTGGGGGGAACTCTTCTGATGCTTCTTACCACCCATATTAATTTCCATTCATCTTTTTCTCTGCTGAGCCCTGCCCTATTTGCCAGGGTTCAGTTGAAGGACCTCCAGGTTTTATATTATTCACCCTTCCCCCCCTCTCTCCAGCTCCTCCCAGATTCTAGAAGGATTTTAACCTTTTTCTAATATCTCAGGTTTTGCAGGACTATGCTAAAACCTGGATGAATATCTTTTCCTGCTTCCTATAGCTCATGCCCCCCCACCATTCATAAAACAACCAGAAGGACAATGGAAGACAGCATTTCAACTTTGCTTGGGCAATGTCCAGGGCGGTCCCACCCCTCTGGCCTGTCCTTCCCTCAACAGAAGCATTGACTCTCCTCATTGTAGTAAACAGAATAAGCACAAAAATAAACATTTCCAGGGGAATCCAAGTAGAGATTTTGAGGATAGAGGAATGACAAGGGGAGTGAGACAGTGCCGGTATTTTCCCATTGAACAAGATCAAGTTGTTAACCTTTAGTCACCTATCACAATCAATTCAGTGGAAATTACTCTGTACGGAAAGAAGCACGAAGAATAAAATGATATAACAAACATTCCTGCTGGGGGGAAAAAACAAAGGTAGGAGAACCTATCAAAGGCTGATACAGAGGGAGAGCAAACAATTCAACAGGAATCAGCCTCTCAGACAGACAAATAAACAGATGAAGAGGAAAAGATACTCACTGCCTTTGACCTGTCCTGCTCTGGAGATCTCTGCCAAGCGTGTGATCTGACAGGCTCTGGGAAGAGAATAGAGCAATCTCTTAAGCAGGGGCAAAAGCCACACAGAGAGACAGACACACCTCCCAGTTTCCCCCCCTGAGCAATAGCTCAGCTGAAAGCTCTGATCATCCCGCCTGCATCTCACATCCACAAAACCCCAAAGCAATCTAACTGAACAGGCTTGAGGTCCGGCACTGCAGAGCCAGCTCACATGTTTCCTGGGTGGGATTTGAGAAGTGTCCACCTGATCGGAGCTTTTGGGAGCATCTTCTTTCATCTTGCTCTTTTCTTCTCCACCTGGTGGCAAATCTCTTTTGATTCTGCTAAAGGAAGTCTTCGCTCGGAGTATTCAGTAAACGCCTGGCAAACATTTGCAGACTGGAGCTCTGTTCTCCCATAAGCATTCCATGCAGTTGTTATTTCGGTCATTAGAATAAAGCATCTTCTTGCAGTGTTTAATGCAAGTCCTTGGTGGATTTAGGGTAAGATGGGAGATCCATGGAGATTCTAGGCTGGAGCCAAGCAGAGAAGAATAACATCACTGAGCTTGCTTAAACAGCACCAATGCCAGCAAAGTCAAATTGCATCTATTAAATCACAATGCAGGTTTCTTATTGGGTGCAGTTATGTGATAAATGCACAGCCAATTCTTTATAAAAGGTAGAGTCAGCTAAAGAAAAATGTGTGAATTCCTCCCCACTTCATCTTGGTGTTATCTCACATTCCTTCATGCTTCCTCTCACCTGAATATCATCATCAGTCCACATGTCCTGCCAACTAAGATGCATCTATTTCTCTTTCTTCTATTTTTTTTTAATGAGGACTGTTGATGATGACACCTTGCAGTAAGAGGTTCACTGCAAGATTCAGCCGTTTTACGAAAGTGTTTGGTTGGCCACACTCATCCTAGCTACAGTTTGCTTGGTTATTCATTATGTATTTATATTAACTCAGTGCTGAACAGGCTCTGAACACTTAAAATGATGCAAAAGTTAAAGGAATTAAAAAGGGAAAAAAGCCTCAAAATTAATGACAATCCAAGTTTGATGAGACATTTGTTATAGTTAGGTCAAACATTTTATTGGATGATAAAAGGGTTCTTTGCACTCACGAACTGGCTCTATTTAAGAGTAAATCAACACTCCGATGTGCTGTCTGCCAGATTCTATTAGCTTCTATGCCATCATTCTGTGATAGAGTCAGTCTGGTCTAGTGGTGAGGGCACCAGACTAGAAGCCCAGAGATGGTGAGTTCGAGTCCTGCCTTAGACAGGAAAGCTGACTGAATGACTTAGGGCCCAGTCACTCTCTCTGTCAGCTCAATTCACCTCACGGGGTTCTTTTGAGGAAAATAAGAGGAAGATGAAGTATTGTGTGTGTTTGCTGTTTTAATTAATTAATTAATTTAAATAAAAAGGTGGGCTATAATAAAATTAAATAATGCCCATGACATGCTCTTCAAGTCTAAATCTGCCACTAGATACTATATCTCTAGTCTGTACTCAGAAAAAAACCAGGTGCCTCATTAAAAAAAAACCTGCTAGATCCCCGGGTGCAAGGCAACAAAGAGAGGAAGAAACTATGGCTCAGTGACTAAGACATTAGCCTAACATGTCATCCAGCCCAGGTTCAAATCTCGCCAAGAAAATGCCTGGCTGATGAAAGCTAATAAGCTAGAAATGGCCATCGGAGACTCTCTTTTTTTCTTTGTCAGCTTGTAAAACTTCTTGCTGTTATAAAAAAGTATGTCACCTAGCAACAGGCCTGCTAAAGCCCCTAGTCTGGAACTGAAAGGCAAAGGGAGTAGTTTACTCCCTTCTGTACTCAGAAACAAACAGGTGCCTCATTTTTTAAAAAAGCCAGATACATATATAATGTCTTCGTTAGAACTGTAATTGAAATTTTCTCCTGAAGACCAGGATTGAACAAGCAAGAACAGAAGGCCAGGACTTGAATGGAAAACCTTTTGGTCCTTGAAGAGAAATCATTCAGAATCACTGACTGAAAAGTTCTACAGGTACTACCATAAGCTTCAGAATGGATCAACTGTCAAGGAATTCTCCTAGCTAATATCTTCCAAGTCAAGACTGACTAACAGCCTCATCCATCCACTTCATTTGTCTGACTAATCAGCAGTGTTGATTCGCTTCTGGCCTGCACTGTGCCCAAAGCAAACACTGAGATCTAGCTACTCAGGGTGAAACTTGACTCAAAAATCAGTCTTTTCCTTTAGGGTAATAATACAAGTCCTGAAAGCACAATCAGTGATGTTTTAGGTTCTTAAATTCTGAATCAAACCAGATTTGTTGCATGCATGGTTGCTTGGTAACATCCTGAATTCATCAACAACCGGTGTTTTTTGTTGTGAATATTATTTGCTTGTTTGTTTGTATTTAAGAAATATAGAATAAATGAATATAAAAGAGAGAAGTAAGTGAAAATGAACATAGTGAATGGAAACTAAAATATCAGTAAATAAAATTTACAATCATCATAAACCTTATGATTCATTAATTAACAATTGACTTATTGAGTCAAGTATATAATTTAATATATAAAACTAGATGAATTATATGACAATAATGGTCAATAATAATGAGCGTGATTATTGATACTATGGATCGTTATTATACCAGACAATATGATTCCAGTTTAGAAGAGTCAATATTTTCTCCCTCTTTAAATAATGAGATTGCATATATGGAATAGGCTGATAATGCTTTTGTAAAGGTGTTCCTAGTTATAATCTAAATTCTGTTTTTCCTTTCTTTCTGGTGTGATTTCAAAGGCTAGAGAAGGGATCCCCACCCTCTGGTCCACAGATGAGTACTGGTCTGCAGCCCGCCAGGAATCGGTCCACACAAACAAGCAAAGCGCCATCCATGCATGTGTAGGATCAGGCAGTGTGTGAAACCACACCTCCCTGGAACAACCGCCCTCCATGAAACCAGTCCCCTGCGCCCAAAATGCTGGGCGCTGCTGGGCCTAGATACAAACACACAAGTCATCACAACTAACATCTTATAATAGCCATGTAGTTAGTTATGAAGGAGACCAGAAAGCTGGAACAAGATTCTTGAAGCATTGTGTTTGATCGTATCATCATTATCGCATTATGCAGGTAAATCAGAAAAATTTAGCAGGTTAAGTCTGGCTGACACTGCCCCCTCTCCAAATGAGTGTTTTATCAGGCACCTTATTGTAGGATCAGAATCAGACTTTATTGGCCTAGCGTGTCTGGATACACAAGGAATTTGTCTCCAGTATACATGCTCTGTACCTACATACATACAATAAGCTAACTGTGATTACAATCATAAGATGCATTCATAAAGTACATAAGCATAAGATACATTCATAATCATAGAGTACATTCATCTTGTCAAGTGCATATAAACTGCAATTGACAAACTGCGATCTTAATCATATTTATTTTTTTATGTTCTGAGCTGCATGTTTGAATGGTTTTATGTTATGGATTTTTTTTAAAAAAAAATTGCCATCCAAAGGTGTCAGAGCACCCCTGGCTTGTAACCAGTGTAGGTTACAAACAGGTTCCTTGGGTACAAGGATAGTGTGCAGGACAGAAGGGTCTGTACCAAAGGAGTAGCAATAAAGCACAAGCAGACTGCAGTGAGATGCAAAAGCTTTTTACTCAACACAGTCACAGTCCAGAAACAAAGTCAACAGT